>ML663019.1:100351-141885 GCA_007570785.1 Antilocapra americana
GAGGCAGACTGCTGAGTGGGGTCAGAGGCAGACTGGGGGTGGTCAGAGGCAGGCTAGGGGGGTCAGAGGCAGACTGGTCGGGGGGGGTCAGAGGCAGACTGGTCGGGGGGGTCAGAGGCAGACTGGGGGGGGTCAGAGGCAGACTGATGGGGGGTTGTCAGAGGCAGACTGCTGACAGTTCAGGGGAGATGCCTGAGTGTAGATGGGGGTGATATCGCGGAAATGGGTGGCCTAGCAGAGTTCCCGCTGGGCGTCTCTGGAGGGTCTGTGCTGTCTACAGGCAGCCACTGTCCATGTGTCGTCTTGCTTACTCTCCCGTGCCCGAGGTGCCATCAGTGCCCCATCTGGCCCCGAAGGACCAGAGCTCAGAACCTGCCGAGTCTCTGACCCTGGCTGTTGGAGGCCAGTCTGCTTTTGGAACCACGTGGCGCCTTCAGAGAGGGGCGCGGTTACAGGAGGGCCGCTGTTGGCTCCAGGTGCTGGGCACGAGCTGGACAGGAGCTTTCTGGATGGTGGTGTCCTTCAGGCCTTGGTGGAGCGCCAAGCCTGTCTTGGGGTTTAGACGGGGGGATCCTTGAATCCCTTTCATGGACAGGCTTTTCTGGTGGATCAACCGTCCTCTCCCACCACCTGGCATGGCCTCTGTGGCCGTGGGGGTGTTCAGAGGCTGTGGTTGGTACAGGACAGGACCCGGCAGTGTGAGTCCAGCTGTGACTGTCTGGACACCCTTGCTCGTGGTCACTCTCCCTCACCCCCTGAGCTCTCCTTCTTTGTCACAGAGATAGTATTCCCTTCTGCTAGATAAGGAGTGTCATCTGCAGTTTCAGGAAAAGCAGGCAAGACCCCCCCAGGAGGCCTTGCTGGGGAGCTCCCTGCAGCGGAGGGCTGTGAGGGGCCCTGACTGAGAGCCCTTTGGTGCCAGAGGGGCCCCGCGGTCTACCGCCATGCAGGACTGCGGCGGGCATGGTGCCAGGCTTCGGTGCTCATGCCACGAGCTCAGGGCTGTCACGGTAAGGCGGCGGCCACCGGTCCCTCCGGGGCCCGTTACCATCCGCCCCAGGATATTCTTCTCTCCAGAGCCGTGCTGACTCCGACCCGCAATTACTTAGACTGGTCTTCAGGCATCACTGGTGAAGTGGTGGACACAGCCTTCCAAGGGGGAATCAAGATTTGGCCTCCGCCGCCACGGTGCTGAAGGGCCTTGCTTTCCCCTGATGTCACAGACATCAGACTACTGTCCAGAGCTCCAGGCAGAGGTTCCAGAAACGGCCACAAGATAAACAGTGTCTTAGCCTTGACGCTTGCAGTACAGCATCTCAGGAGGTTAGCGTAACGTCTGCAGGAGTCTTATCATTCTAGAGTATAGTGCTCCATGACATGTAGCATGGATTACATTGTGAAAATCCAGAAATCTTCTCTACATAATAGTGTAAAGATGATAGGATCTTAGTCCTCAAAAAAGAAAATTGAATATTTAGGTAAATAGCACATAAAAATATACCTGTACATAAAATATTATGAAAAAATAATCTGCTTCTCAATTTATGTAGTCAAAATAGTTTGGGAAAGAAAAAAAGAAACTGGAAAGGTCACCACTGGGAAGCTTATGGTGTCAGTTCTCTCTTGTGGACCCTCTTTTCTTCAGCCAGCTCAGAGGTGCTTTGCTGATCATCAGCTATAAAAGGAACTGAACACTGCAGTAGGCTTTAAACATTTTTTAAAATTTTATTTTGGAAGGTAGTTGATTAGCAGTGTTGTGATAGTTACAGGTGGACAGCGAAGTGATTGAGTTACACATGTATATGCACCTAATTCTTTTTTTCAAATTCCTTTCCCATTTAGGTTATTATAGAATATTAAGCAGAGTTACCTGTACTATATAGTAGGTCCTTGTGGGTTATCTGTTTTATTTATAGTAGTGTGTGTATGTTAACCCTACAGTCCTAATTTATCCCTCCCCCCGCAGCCTTTCCCTTTTGGTAGCCATATATTTTATTTCTAAGTCTGTGATCTGTTTCTGGTTTTTTGTAAATAAATTCATTTGTAACACTTTTTAGATTGTACATGTAGGTGGTATCATATGGTATTAGTCTTTGTCTGTCTATCTTTACTTAGGATGATAATCTCCAGGTCTATCCATGTTGCTACAAATGGTATGATTTCATTCGTTTTATGGCTGAGCAGTGTTCCATTGTATGTATGTACTGCATCTTCCTTATCCACTCATCTGTCATTGAACTTAGGTTGCTTCCATGTCTTGGGTATCATAACTAGTGCTACAGTGAACATTGAGATGCATATATATATACATACATATATATATATTTAATTTGTTGGAATATATTGCTTTACAGTGTTGTGTTTCTGCTGTACGACAGTTGTGAATCAACTACATGTATACTTATATCCCTTCTCTCTTCTACCTCTATCCCACCCCACCTTGTCTGTGTATGTCCAGAAGTGGGATTGCTGGAACATATGGTAGCTCTATTTTTAGATTTTTGAGGAACCTCCATATTATTCTCCATAGTGACTGCACCAATTTACATTCTCACCAACAGTGTAAAAGGGTTCCCTTTTCTTCACACCCTCTCCAGCATTTAATGTTCATTTTGATGATGGCCATTCTGACTGGTGTGAGGTGATACCTCATTGTGGTTTTGCTTTGGATTTCTCTAATAATTAGTGATGTTGAGCATCTTTTTATGTGCCTCTTGGCTATCTGTATGTCTTCTTTGGAGAAATGTTTATTTAGGCATTCTGCCCATTTTTTGTAGTAGCCTTTTAAACCCATAAGAGGTCCTGGAGAAGGGTTAAAGTTAGAATTAAAATATTTCCTTGGACACTCAGTCAAGCTATTCAGAAAGGTTTGGCTGACTCTATTTACAATGCAAATGAGATTCTCTGGGTCACTTTTTATAGGGAATATATTATTCAATTTTTCTTCAGTGTGCAGGTTTATTAAAATTTTACAGAAGAAGAGGTTTCTAAGGCTGCTAGGCAGACAGCTCAAGATAGTAGATCCCGCAATAATAGGCCTGAGTGGGAGAGGGGCTCTTGAACAGATGGGGGAGGGTGTACCAAACTGTACTGTCACAGAAGCCCCGCAGGCCTGCAGGATGGAACCACCCTATCTATGCACCACCAGGGTAAAGAACTCCCTCCCACGGACGAGGCACAGTTTCCTTGTTGGTCCACACTGTGCGCTTAGAGCAATGCCGCTCTAGTCCTGCCTTTCCCCTCTCCTTTCACCGCACTCTGTGGGGCTGTGGCAGCTTCCTAAGGTGATGTGATGTGAACTCTTTCCTGTTCTCTGGTTTGTTTGCATCCTATAAAGAACTGATATGCCCCAGAGAGTTCCTGGTATGCTTCTCACCTGCCCATCCCATAAACTACTCTTCTTTCTCTCACCCACCAGAGCCTCCGACATTCCAGACAGAAGAGAACTCTGAGCAGTTTGCAGGACTGCTGGAGGAAAGCTCCTCATTCAGAAACAGCAGTTCAGTTCTGAGGTCCATCCATATTCATTAAAAACAGCTACTTTGCAGACTAGGAGGGAAATCGGAACTCTGGCAGGCGACAGGGAGAACATGGGTTCCTTCACTGTAGAGATGGACTCGAATTCTCCAGTAGGTCATGAGTAAAGGCTTCTTGGTCCTCATGGGTATAAATAGGAGAGGATGCTCTCAGGAAAAGAAACTATACATTATGTTTGCCTAGAAGGTGAGGGATGTGCCAATTTGTCATCATAAATCCAAGGAGGGGAATTTCTTAGCATGAATATTTTTACATCAGGCATCTGCTTTCAAGGCCCCCTCTTGAAGCTCCTACTGTGTGCTGGTGTCTCTCTTCTTGCACAACTTGGTGGGAAGCACCATTGCACTGTTGTAACAGGAAGTAACCTCTGGTCCTCAGCTACCCTTCTACTGTAGTCTGACTGTGTGGCCCTATCTGGAATATTGTATTTAGCCAGTGCTCGTGCCCTTGCCCACCGCAGCCCCTGGAGGAGCCATTTGTCCAGGAGGAGCTGCTATGTCCTCTCAGGTAGATCTTCACCATCCAGCCCAAAGGATGGGGTGAGGCAGGGGGCCCGGACCCTTGTGGCCTGCAAGCGGCATTCTATCTTGCTTCCAGGGCATCCTTTATTCAGCAGAGCCAAGAATTTTCCTGTCAACTGTTGCCTGGTTGTTAAGGAGAGACAGCAGAATTCAACCCTAATGTGCCGCATTCTGTAGAGGCTCATTTTTGGGCACTTGGCATTTTCACCTATTCTTGGAAGCAAGACAAGAGAATCTCCCGGCTGGTGTGAATTTTTTTCAGCATCTGTTTGTCCCACGAGATCCAGTCTCATGACCGTCTATGTCAGTGTAGGGGACAATCTACTAACATTTGACTTTTTTAATCAAGTCCCTTTAATCCTTGCCGGCACCATGTCTTTAGGTGGCGTGCGGCAAGAAGCTTCGCAGACAGAGTCAGGGCGGATGTTTCAAGCCGGGTGCAGGGAGAAGACACTGGGACGAGCATTCAGCCCTGCCCCCACACTGGACGGTGCCCGGAGCTTTTGTCTGAAGCTGTAGCAGCTGGCAACCGTTTAAGTGCGCTGTGTCCAGCCTCATACCAAAGGCTCGATGTGCACTACCTGGTTTCAGCCTTGTAACAACCTTGCAAGGTGGGGACAGATAGAATATGGGTCAAAGACCACAGGAAGTTAATAAGTGACAAAATGATAATGCATGTCTCCTTTATTGTTCTCAGAAGCATGAGTTCCTTTTCAGGTTGAAAATGCTCCAGAGCTTGGGGTTCTAATAGTACCATGCTTTTTCTTTAGTTTTCCTTCTTGTACACTTTTAACACGTTTAATGTGTATGAGGAATATTTGCTTATGGTAAAAAAAAAAATCATACAGGAAGCGACAAAATGAAAAGTGAACATTGTCTAGCTTGCTCAGCATCAGTCTCTCCTCTCAATATAACTAAAAAGCTGTGCATTTCTTGTCTGCCCCCCCAAGAAGTCTACTGTCCCTTCTCCAATCTTGTGGTTTACTGGACAGACTATGCCCTTTTGACAGGTATTTTTAAAGCCTGCCTTGTGTGGGATGCCGAAGTTGAATTGCCATTTCCTTTCTCAAGGACACTTAGGGCAACATGAGTGTGTTCCTAATGCATTAAAAAGATATTATAATGAACATCCATGTACATGTATGTGTCATGTGTCCTGTGCCCGTGTATGAGCCTGACTCTCCAGAAGTGAAGCCCCCGGGTCAGATGAATGGTAGTCTAAATGTTAGTGTTGGCAAATTGTCTTCTTAAAAGGTTATACCAGTCCCTAAGTAGTCCCATGTTAGTTACTGTCATTTTCAGTGTATAGGAGTGCTTGCTTGTATTTTTGATTGTATTCACTTCTCTTTACACGCTCAAAGAGCTCCCAGTTGGAACACTCCTGACCCCGGCCTCTGCCACCTCCTCCACGAGGAGTCCTGCACACCCTCCATGTGCCATGTGTGTGTCACAGCCACACAGTACTGCAGTGCTTCCTGAATACCCCGTTCTTTCCTCCTTCACAGCCAGTGTGTACGTTCTGATGGAATTATTTGCTAAGTTTATAAAATACTTACAAACGGCTTTCCGAAGATGAGATGATACAGTCCCAATTTTGAAAAAGCAGATTCTCTATCCCAGGGAGTGGGGGGAAGCCTTCTCAGGATTGTGACTTTAGTTCAATAATTGTAGTTCAGAGATTGATGCAAGAAGGCTTCGGGTTCAAGAGTGAAGTCAATTTTTCCTGAAGTTAGGAATAAGTCTGTAAATTCTGGTTATATGAACTGCTGAAGAATTATTGCTCAGGGGTCAATAAATCATGTGCAAAGCTGTGTTAGAACCATTCTGTCTCCTCAGTTTATTAGCTACAATTACATTATTAGGCTCCAGAGTGTTGGGCAAACTCATTCTTTTAGCTTTAACATTGCAGCAAACGACCTGGCAACAGATTTAACATTTTCTTTGAAATGTCTAAGATTAACTCTTTAGTCATTGGCTGAAAATCTCTTTATAATCCTACCAGAATGCTAGAGCTATTAAATACTTTGAGTTCTTAGTCACTTAGAAGTCATAATGATACTTTTCAGAGGAAGAGGTTGGGGAGAGGAGGAATCTCTACTCCTCTCCTCTGTGGCAGGGGTCAAGTTCAAGAGATGGGAGGTCGTGATGATGAATATCTGTGTATTATGTGTACTGGTCCCAGGTACACATTTTGCATCCTATTCAGGAGAGTTACTTTTGAACAAAAAGTGAAAACTTAAAGATAGCTATTTTGCACAGTGACCTAAGGGGCTGATTTTCCTTCAGTTTTGTTGTTTTCCCTCAGCACTGAGAATGGACAGCATATTGCCAGGGCAGAGGCAGGTGGTACCCTCTGCACAGAAGCTGAAAGGCTGAGAAGTTCCTGTGTTGGTAGGGGTCACTGGGGACTGAGCTTGTCACACACACACACACACACTCACACACACTCCTGTAGTGAATACAGACAAAAGTTGGGATTTTGTTACAAAAAGGCTGGGATGACTTCTCCAAGAACTGTGGGAAAAAAATAAGGATGATATAAACAATGAGGGGAAAGGGTTGGATATTCAGAAAGCTATCAAAGAATCATTGCAAAATACATTCCATGACAGTTGTTCTTCAGTTAAATGGCAAACATTTGTAAGTCTCTTCAGAACTCTCAAATGCACTTTTAAAAAAGTAAATGCCACCTCACTGGATTTGAATTTGAGCATGTGATGTCCCAAGATACATCTTTAAAGTTATAGGTTCTTCACTGATCAAACAAGGCTAAAACATGGACCACAGCAAAAGAAAATTGGAAACTCCAGCTTGTGTTCGTTGCTTAGTCATGTCCAACTCTTTGTGACCTCATGGACTGTAGCCCACCAGGCTCCTCTGTCCATGGGATTCTCCAGGCAAGAATACTGGAGTGGGTTGCCATCCCCTTCTCCAGGGGATCTTCCCCACCCAGGGATTGAACCTGCATCTCCTGCATTGCAGGTGGATTCTTTACCAGCTGAGCCACCAGGGAGGCCTCTAGTACACATCGAATAGATAAGGAATATGACTAAGTTTTGAAAGCCTTTATTTTAAAGGGACTACTCAATGTCCCCTATTGACCCACGTTTTTGTAGAAAGCATGAAGTTGTTTTTTTAAAAAGATATTGTGTGGTGCAAACTGTTTAGAAACTAGGGAACATAGCATTTTGCGTGTGTGAGTTTTTGTGGGTGGTGATCCCCACTGTGTTCATGTTTCCCCAGTGAACCATCCTAATTAAAAAGCACCCGGAAAGCTCATCATCGTGATTAAATTAGGCTAATCTCTTCAGTGTATCATAGTCAAGAGGATTGTGCCATTCTTCACTGTTCAGCACAGCAGGCTTAGACCTCCCCTCCCACTCTCATTCATTAGCTGTCAACCCATTGTTGCTGAGAGAAAGGCTGTAGGCCCAGTCTTCCTAATCTCCCAACCACTTACCCATCTAGTCCTCGAATCTTTTCTGTAAGATCCCTGCCACCTATTCCTCCAGCGACAATAGATCTCATGACAAGGAACTCAGGAGTTCACATCTGTCAGTTTCATTTCTGGGCACAGGGAATCATTTTAGCCATAAGAAACTTCTGGAACTTTTTCAAATCCTGAAAAATTGACCTGACCTCAGATGTGGGCAAGTATTTTTTAAGACCAACTTCATATAAGGTGGAAAAGCTGGACCCATGAAACATTCAGGGAGAGTGTGATTATTTTTAGCAAAGGAATTGAGAAAAAACATGAGTGTGGCACAGCGTTTACATGTAGCTCAGGTGTTGGAGAAGACTCTTGAGAGTCCCTTGGACTGCAAGGAGATCCAACCAGTCCATCCTAAAGGAGATCAGTCTTGAGTGTTCATTGGAAGGACTGATGCTGGAGCTGAAACTCCAATACTTTGGCCACCTGATGCGAAGAATTGACTCATTGGAAAAGACCCTGATGCTGGGAAGGATTGAAGGCGGGAGGAGAAGGGGATGACAGAGGATGAGATGGTTGGATGGCATTCCCGACTCAATGGACATGGATTTGAACAGACTTTGGGAGTTGGTGATGGACAGGGAGGCCTGGAGTGCTGCAGTCCATGGGGTCGCAAAAAATCAGACACGACTGAGCGACTGAACTGATTGACTGACTGACAGAGCCTGCACCTGTCAGCAGCGCGTGGTGAGCTCCTGTCTCCTCAGTGTGGATGAATCACTAGGATGCTAGGTAGCGAGGAAGGGCTTTCTTGTGAGGTACAGACTTGACAGAGTGGGCCTCTGGTCACTTTTCTGTCTCACGCAGTTCTCGGGAGCCAGAGGTCACTGGCTCCTGATGGCCCTGTCACGTCCTGGCTCTGAGCACCAGGATTCAAGGACATTTCAAGGATTCTGTTCTTTTCCTGTGCAGCACATACATGGAGGCCTTGTCAGCAGTGACAGGTTTTAACTGCAAAGGACGCATATTTGTTTGCTGTGTAAGCAAAGGAACTGTTACCATGTTCTGTAACTAGTAAATATCGTATGCTGAAGCCTTGTTCCCTCCCCCAGTCAGTACCTCATACTGGTTTTAGAGTCTTCATCTTGATTTGTCTTTGGCAAGCACTTGGAAAAAGTGTTTCTGAAGCTGGTTTTCACAACCTGTGTGTTGTGTGATCCCAGTAGCTTTGGGACAGGCAGAATATAAACTCTAAATAGTGGAATACAGCAGGTGGCTGCTGCTGCTAGGTCGCTTCAGTCGTGTCCAACTCTCAGCGACCCCATGGACTGCAGCCCACCAGGCTCCTCTGTCCATGGGATTCTCCAGGCAAGAGTACTGGAGTGGGGTGCCATCGCCTTCTCCCATAGCAGGTGGCTGGGGGGCTCTAATTGTCTGAAAGCTTTTTCATTCTAAAAGTCCATCTGTTTTTCAAAGAGGATTCTCATCTGTATCCAAGCCTAACACTAATTTTAACACTTTTGAAACATGTAGCCTGTTGGAATGAAATGCCAGTTGCCAGTAATTTGCTCTGAAAACCATTGCAGTGAAACCTTCCACTATGTTCGCTGTTCAGATAGCCGCATAAAATGAGGTGTGGCCGGCCCGCCCTGTAGCAGCCCCACCAGCTTGGAGCTGGGCTGGGGCTCTGCTGGAGAGCAGAACAGTCTCTGCAGACTCGGCCTCGGTATTCGCTCCAGCTTGTTGGAGGAGGGCGGTTGCTCCTGACGGGTCACCTGTGTGGCTGGAGCAGACAGGTAACTGACACAGTGTTTCCAGGCTGTGGAAGGCTGTTCCCTAAAGTCCATTCTAGGTGTGTGTCTGATGTTTAGTCCAGAGTGGTGTGTGACTGTATGTGTGTGTGTGTGGTTGTGCAGTTCTGTGTGCATGGTTGTGCATAAGTGTGTGTGGTTATGTATATGTGGTTGTGTGTGAATGTGTGGTTGTGTATGTGTGTGTAGTTGTGTGTGTGCTTATGAGTGGTTGTGTATGAGTGTGTGTGGTTGTGTATGAGATTGTGCAGTTATGTGTGTATGGTTGTGTATGAGTGTGTGTGGTTGTGTGATTGTGTGTGAATGTGTGTGGTTGTTTATGAATGTATGTGGTTATGTGTGTGGTGGTTGTGTGTGTGCTTGTGAGTGGTTTTGTGTGTGTAATGGGTGTGTGTAGTGCATGTGTGTAGTTGTGATTGTGTACAAGTGTGGTTGTGTGTGGGCTTGTGGCTGTCAGTGCTTGTGATTGTGTGTGTAGGTTTTGTGTGTGGTGGTCGTGGCAGGTGGTTGGAGTGGTTGGGTGTGTGTGTGGCTATATATGATTTGTGTGGCTGTTGTGGCTATGTGGTTGGAGTGGTTGTGTGTGCGTGTGTGTGTGTCTGACCTGTGCAGAAGGCATCCTTGTCTGGGTTATGGGATGGGAGGCTGGCACAGGCCCCAAGCTGACCCGTGAGCATCGAGCTCCTGACCTCTCGTGAGCTGTTTCCCTGTAAAGCTGGCTTCTGCACACTGTGGAAGGCATGCAGGGTAAGCGCCAGGGTTGGCACTGGGACGCAGGGCTGGAGGCCTTGCCAAGGGTACCCCAGGAAAAGCTTGCCTTGCAGGCCCACGTGTGCACAGGGTCCCTGCCAGGCCGGCGTGCACAGGAACTTAACTCACACACACTCTGCTTTCCATGTGTCCGAGGCTCCTCGGGGTGCACGTCGGCCTCTTGGAGGTTCCGGAGGCTGGGATAAGGTTCAAGGTGCGGGAGCCTACCTCCCCCGGCTGGCTGAGGATCCTTGGGGACAAGACAGAGAAGGAAGGTCTTTCTCCCCTAAAAGTGCAGCATTTCCAAAGAGGAGCACCCCGTGCCGCCCAGCACCATCAAGGCCAGAAACAGGCACTGGTCAGACACTGGGGTGAGTGGGGGTGACGGCTTCTGGACCTCGACCTTGGGAGGCTTGTGCCCCTGCTGGGGGGAGCGTCTTCATGGCCTTGCCCGTCAGACGCAACTCCGGGCCCTGTGGGAGCGGGGTGACCTGTCCACTGTGGACTCGAGGACGCGGGAGGGCTGGCTGCCCTGTGCCTGCCTTGGTCTTAGTCCTTGGGGTCTCTTAATTCTGCGGCAGTCCTTGTGTGGACTGGACCCACTCCAGAAGCACCGTGCTGCCCACGGCCCTGCAGCATGAACCAGCTGCGGTTGCTCCTCTGGGCCTGGTGAGGCGTCTCCTGCCTGGGCTCCCAGGCTCCAAACCTCAGCCCGAGTTACCATGCGGGTAGCTCTGAAGCAGCTTGTCAGGTCATGCTGAGCTTTGTGCTTGCACAGGCAACCACTGAGGGTGAGCCTGTTTTCTCAGCTGGGAATCTGAATGAGCAGCAGCAGGGTCGGGGCCCCTCTCCCTTCCTGTTGCTCATGTCACAATCAGAGAGTTAGTGGGGAACTGAGTGACTATTCAGCCCAGTCTCTGTCCACGTCATGCTGGTCCTTCAGCCCGATTCTCAGAGCATCTGTGCTGTGGTCCAGTAGGATAGCCATCTTTCTGTCTGCAAAGCGCACATTGGCCCAGAGTTCTAGAAGGTTCTGTAGTGAAGACAGATGTTGAACTCTGTTCCCCCCGGTGCTTCATAAACCTACTTGGCCCTAGAATCCTTTTCAGCAGGATCTGCCCACGAGCGGCGGCAGAACTAGTTTCTAGGGACACCTAGGAGGAGACCCAGACAAGGAAACTCAGCCCCGAAGAGAGAACGACTGGGTCTCCTTCAGCTGGGCTGGTCTATGGACCAGGCAGAACCAGCACCAGACTGCGGCCTGCCAACCCTAAGCCTCTTCACTAATTGCACAGTGTGGAACTGATTAGAAGCAGCCTGAGAGTTTAACAGCGCCTGGCAGCGCACAGACTTGGTGTGGCTCCCACTTCCTGTTTTCATAGTCGTGTCTCAGGGACCGTGATTAAACATCAGTCTGCACACAGCATCCAGACGTGAGGCGACTGCTCATGGTCAGAACAAGACAAGGTCAGATCATTCTCTAGGTTCTGTTTTATCTGAGCTCCTTGGTCCTTCTTTATTTTTATCTTCCCATCTTGGGAGACAAAGTGATGATTAGAGGTAAGCATTGTTCAATTTGAGTCTGGTTTCGGTTCAGAATCTATTTTATCATTTCCTGCGCTTTGAATTTCAAGACATCAATGTATTTATTGGTCTCTTTTGGACCATAAGGTTAAAGTCCATCTGTTGTCCACACATATTTAGCTGTTGGCCCTCGAGCTAGGCGGTCATGAAATTATAGCCATAGTAAATTTAGCCAAGGACTAACTTCACTTTGGTCTGCCCATAAATCCACTCGACAGAATAAACATGGTATGTCTTGCGGTTCATGTGAACACATGTAAAGAATTAAGAAATCTTTGGTGACAAGACAAAAAATGCCCTGTAAAAGTTAATTGCTGCTTAACTGAAGATGTATAAAACGGGATGTCTGCGGCCAGCCTGCCTGTGAGCTTAGCATGAGCGAGGTTCGTCTTGGGTAGAGGTTGCTGGTTCCGTGTTGGTGAGTCTCCACCTCAGGGCAGAGCACTGCCCTTCCTTAGGGAGCAAGGGCTTCTGGAAAACAGAGTCATTGCTGAACCACTCCTGTCTCTGGGCTCTTCCCCACCCTTGATTTCCGCTCTGTTAGCATTAAAGGAACTGGTTCCTTGGTTTACTCCCAACACGCGCTTCCACAAGGCTGTGTGGCTGCTTGCGCTTTGAAAGGACTGATGTGGGCCCGATTTGCCATCATGTGGTCACCACAGATGGGCTTACCAAGAGGCTCAGTGGTAACAAATGTGCCTGCCATGGAGGAAACGCAGGCTTGATCACTGGGTCGGGAAGATCCCCAGGAGGAGGAAATGGCAACTCATGCCAGTCTTCTTGCCTGGAGAGCTCCATGGACAGAGGGGTGGAGGGCTACAGTCCATCGGGGTGCAAAGAGTTGGGCACAGCTGAGCAGCTGAGCACACACACATGATCACTGCACGCTTTTCTGAGAAGTACAGATCAGTGGAGTTGAGAAGCAAAGCAGAAATCTTTGAGCATAACTTGTTTTCCCCTTGAGCCTAAGGAAACTGCCTTATAGGAGAAAATGAGAACTCAACACTTTTTAAAGGTTTATATTTCATAAGCTCTCATTGTTTCAATTAACTGACTTCAGAGAGTTGCCGTTTTCCTTGTCCAAGTTAGGGGCTATTAGCCAAGATCCCTTGATGAGACTTTGTAAGTATTTGTTCTTTTTAAAAACCGCATGTTTAAAATTCAGGATGCAGAAAATTTCCATGCCACATCATTGTGGCACAAAAAATAAGAAAACCCAAAAAAACCCATCAGTCCCTAAAATATATATTTTCTTTTAAGTGATAGTATTAGAATAGATACTAGTCAGTGTGGAAGTTGAGTGGTGCCACATGTGGTTTTCTTTTTAACATAAACTATCCGTCTCCCATGCTGAGAAGTATAAACTCTGCTTGGCCAGCGCATTTGTTAGCTCCTCTCATTTAGCAGTTGGATTTATTGTCGCGAAGATCAGCACTATTCCCGTCTCAGAGGACTGGTATTCTGAGCTTTCCCAGACGTACAGCCGGCTGCAGTGTGCCGCGCTGAGGCTGCCTGCCAGGTGCCCAGGGTAGAAGGGCAGGAAACGGGAGGTGAGCCTTACGCTGTCCAAGACGGAAACCACTGGTGGTCCCCAAAGGCAGCTGCTCGCTCAGAAGCAGCTGCAGGGCCCTGATGTTCCTAGCCTCCTCCCCACTCCTTTCCCAAGCAGAGGCTTCCCAGGGTTGCAGTCACATGCTGGCCCTCTCTGCCAGCATCATACTCAGGCCAAGTCAGTCTTACAGCTCACCTCTCCCTTGAAACATAGAAAGTGAACAATTACATAGTGAGCTTTGCTGGGTAAAACACCTTCTCAAATTTCAGTCGTCCTACATCCTGCGGTGCCAGAAGGGGAACCTTGAACTTCTGGCACTGTTCCATGTTTAGGCTGGAAAAAAGACATTTTGCAACAAAAAGAAATATATGGGTATTTGTATATCAAAACATTGTTGATTTCAAAATCCAAGCACAGAATAATATGAAGAAACATGCCATTTTACAGAGCTCTAATTACTACAGTCCTTTCCCCCTATGTGTTATAATCCTTTTTGAGTAAAAAGGAAAACTTGAAGACTCACGAAGTCCATCAATATAATCCCGTCTCTAATAGATTAATTCCAGCCCAAGTATTCTATCCAGAGCAAGATGAATCCATTCAGTCCTCCAGGTGGAAAAGTCCTACGAGGGATCTTACTACTTAGCTTGTCCCTTGCTTGCTTTGCTTCAGTCATGTCCGACTCTGCGACCCCATGGACTGTAGCCCACCAGGCTCCTCTGTCCATGGGATTCTCCAGGCAAGAATACAGGAGTGGGTTGCCATGCCCTCCTTCGGGGGATCTTCCCAACCCAGGGATTGAACCTATATCCCTTAACATCTCCAGCATCGGCAGGCAAGTTCTTTACCACTAGTGCCACCTGGGGGGTGGGGGGTGGGATGCAGAGCCCCAGAACAAGCCAAATCTGTAAGTGAGAAGCTAACAAATCTTTGGGCTTTTCTGGTGGCTCAGTGGTAATGAATCTGCCTGCAGTGCAGGAGACCTGGGTTCAGCCCCTGGGTGGGGCAGATCCCCTGGAGAAGGGACTGCCAGCCCACACTAGTATTCTTGCCTGGAGAGTCCCATGGACAGAAGAGCCTGGCAGGCTATAGTCCCTGGGGTCACAAAGAATTGAACACAACTGAGTGACTAAACATACAATACGAAGCAATTTTTAAAGATTTTTGAAGCGGTTTCTATTTCCATGTGATGGAAAAACCTAATTTCGTTAGATGAGCCAATGCCTATAGTCATGGTGGCTTCTCTGTTTTCCCTATTACTAGTTTTCTCATGAGATAAGAAACCCAGTTAATCTGCTGTCAGTTCAGTTGCTCATTTGTGTCCAACTCTTTGTGACTCTGTGGACTGTTGCATGCCAGGCTTCTCTACCCATCACCAACTCCCAGAATCCACTCAAACTCATGTCCACTGAGTCTGTAATACTATCTAACCATCTCATCTTCAGTCCTAGCCTTCTCCTGCCTTGAATCTTTCTCAGCATCAGGGTCTTTTCAAATGAGTCAGTTCTTCACATCAAGTGGCCAAAGCATTGGAGCTTTAGCTTCAGCATCAGTCCTTCCAAAGAATATTCAGGACTGATTTTCTTTAGGATTGACTCGTTGGATCTCCTTGCAGTCCAAGGGACGCTCCAGAGTCTTTCCTAACACCGCAGTTGAAAAGCATCAATTCTTCAGCGCTCAGCTTTCTTCACTGTCCAACTCTCACATCCATACATGACCACTGGGAAAACCATAGCCTTGACTAGACGGACCTTTGTTGACAAAGTTATGTCTGCTTTTCAATGTGCTGTCTAGGTTGGTCATAACTTTCCTTCCAAGGAGTAAGCGTCTTTTAATTTCATGGCTGCAATCACCATCTACAGTGATTTTGGAGCCCCCCAAAATAAAGTCTGCCACTGTTTCCATTGTTCCCCATCTATTTGCCATGAAGTGATGGGACCAGATGCCATGATCTTAGTTTTGTGAATGTTGAGTTTTTAAGCCAACTTTTCTACTCTCCTCTTTCACTTTCAACAAGAGGCTCTTTAGTTCTTACTGGCTTTCTGCCATAAGGGTGGTGTCATCTGCATATCTGAGGTTACTGATATTTCTCCTGGCAGTCTTGATTCCAGCTTGCGCTTTATCCAGCCCAATGTTTCTCATGCTGTATTCTGCCTGTAAGTTAAATAAGCAGGGTGACAACATACAGCCTTGATGTACTCCTTTCCCGACTTGGAACCAGTCTGTTGTTCCATGCCCAGTTCTAAATGTTGCATCTTGACCCGCATACAGATTTCTCAGGAGGCAGGTAAGGTGGTTTAGTATTCCCATGTCTTTCAGAGTTTTCCACAGTTTGTTGTGATCCACAGTCGAAGGCTTTAGCGTAGTCAATAAAACAGAAATAGATATTTTCCTGGAACTCTCTTGCTTTTTTGATAATCCAACAGATGTTGGCAATTTGATCTCTGGTTCCTCTGCCTTTTCTAAATCCAGCTTGAGCATCTGGAAGTTCATGGTTCACATACTGTTGAAGCCTGGCTTAAAGAATTTTGAGCATTACGTTGCTGACATGTGAGATGAGTGCAATTGTGTGATTGTTTGAGCATTCTTTGGCACTGTCTTTCTTTGGGATTGGAATGAAAACTGACCTTTTCCAGTCCTGTGGCCACTGCTGAGTTTTCCACATTTGCTGGCATATTGAGTGCAGCACTTTCACAGCATCATCTTTCAGGATTTGAAATAGCTCAACTGGAATTCCATCACCTCTACTAGCTTTGTTCGTAGTGATGCTTCCTAAGGCCCACTTGACTTTGCATTAGGATGTCTGGCTCTAGGTGAGTAACCACACCATCATGGTTATCTGGGTCGTGAAGATCTGTTTTGTATGGTTCTTCTGTGTATTCTTGCCATGTCTTCTTAATCTCTTCTGCTTCTATTAGGTCCATACCATTTCTGTTCTTTATTGTGCCCATATTTGCATGAAACGTTCCCTTCTATCTCTAATTTTCTTGAAGAGATCTCTCGTCTTTCCCATTCTGTTTCTTTGCATTGATCACTGAGGAAGGCTCTCTTATCTCTCTTTGCTATTCTTTGGAACTCTGCATTCAAATGGGCATATCTTTCCTTTTCTCCTTTGCCTTTAGCTTCTCTATTTGTAAGGCCTCCTCAGACAACCATTTTGCCTTTTTGTTTCTTGGGGATGGTCTTGATCCCTGTCTCCTGTATAATGTCACAAACCTCCATCCATAGTTCTTCAGGCACTCTATCAGATCCAATCCCTTGATTCTATTTGGTTGTATGGTGGGCAGCCTCTATGTTGGAATTTAAGTGCAGGGAGCCCTTTGCTGGTTGAATTAATAATTGGTTGATGAGAAAATGAATGAATGAGATTACATCTTCTAGCCTGTTTACATTTTATTCCTAATTAGTACAGGTTTATTTTCATGCCCTGTTTATGGCCTCAAAGCTTGACAGCCAGTCTCAACTGGCTTATCTGACTTGAAAGTGAAAGAAAGTGAAGTCACTCAGTCGTGTCTGACTCTTTGTGACCCTGTGGGCTGTAGCCTACCAGGCTCTTCTGTCCATGGGGATTCTCCAGGCAAGAGTACTGGAGTGGGTTGTCATTTTCTGCTCCAGGGGATCTTCCCAACCCAGGGATCGAACCCTGGTCTCCCGCATTGCAGGCAGACGCTTTACCCGCTGAGCCACCAGGGAAGGTTAATCTATCTGACTTGAGCAAGTCTAAATACTTTTGATTGAGGATTTACCATGCTCACTGAGGTTCAAGGTTCGCGCCTCCGCAGCTCTGCTGTAACAATTACATAGTTGTTTAGTGACTCCACCAAGATTAGAGAAAGAACTAGGAAACTTCAGTACAGCTTGTTTCTCTCCCTAGCTTTAAAAGCTTGATGAAACAGGACATTAAAAGTACTGAAGACAATGAAGGACACAGCTGAAGACAGTTGGAACACACAGTTGTCTGTGTTTAATTGTCAGTGTTCTGTGGATGAATGGGAGCTGCCTGTATCTTCAGTAACAAACCACTTCACAAGCTTGACGGAAGATAAAACGAGGTCATGTCAGTGAAGCGTGTAACATGTAATAGGCATTTAATAAAGACTCATGCTCTTTCCATTAATTTGTATCAAATAAGCTCTGAAAAGCTATCACAGCTCCCAAATCTTCTGTCATCTCCTCATCCTAACTGTGGAATCGTATGGAATGTTTTACCCAGTTTATACTAGCAGCCTAGTAGTATGCTAGAAGCAGAGACTTGGAGGTACAGAATGGATGGATAGATAGTCGGATTTGACTTTGAGTAAGTGGCTTCCAGGTGTTAGAAACAGGATGAGAAAACATCCAGGCGTCCTTCGACGAAATTCTCCCCAAGTAGGCTAAGCACAGGTCACATGTCCACAGGATGCCTCTCCACCCAGCCCTCTGTCCACCTTTTCCTCATAACGAAGAGAAGGTGCTTTCAGGATCTGGAGGAAACCCATTGTATTTTGTAGAAGGAGACCAAGGTGAGGATGGTAGGGTGTTTCACTGCAGACTTGTACCTCAGTTGCTGTGTGACCTGCCCCGCAAGGCACTTGGTTTCATTGGCTGAGGACACTGTAATCCTTAGTGATGTCTGCCTCTGGACGGGGGTGACGGGGCAGAGTGTCACACCTGGGCTGTGTCTCCCACCCGCCCCGCCCCCACACACACCTTTGTTACACTGATTTTGTGCATTTTCGTTGTAGCTTAAGCTGTGCTAGCAGCAAGAGTTTAATGGAGGGTGACTTTAAGGTCAAAACGGAATCAACAGACTCAACTGTTAACTCCTCTTCTTCAAAGAAGACTCAATGTGCTTAGCCTTTTGCCAGGAGGCTGTGTCTGTGACAGTACTCTGGATTAGTGAAACACAGTCCGTTTTCTAGATGGGAAAGCGAGCCGTAAATGTATTAGGCCTCAGATAATGGTATAAAGAGACAACACAGAGGGTAGGGAATGATGCAATACCGATTGCCAAGTGAATGATGCTCTGAATTTTGCATTGGAGAGGAGAGAGAAACAATACAGTTTCACGGGCACTTGTGTGCAGAGGGTCAGAGACTAAGACACGCAGGCTGATGTCTGTGCTCAAGAAGCGTGACTCCTCAGGGGAAAGCCAGGGCCCTGTGATCAGGCTGGCACGGCCCACTCGTGACAGACCAGAACTTCTGCCGCTTATGTGTGTGTGAATCACCAGGGTCCAAGTGGGCGATTTGTCTCAGTGGGTTTGGGGTGAGGTTCTAGAGTCTGCATTGTTTTAAATTTAGTTATTGTTTTTTAATTTTGTATTGAAGTATGTTAATCTTGTGTTAATTTCTGCTGTACAGTCACATGATTCAGTTATATGTGTGTAAATATATATATACATTTTCTATATTCTTTTCTATTAGGGCTTATCCCAAGGTATTGAATATAGTTCTCTATGCTGTATAGTAGGACTTTGTTGTTCATCCACCCTGTGTATAAAAGCTTACATCTTCTAATCCCACCCTACAAATCCAACCCTCCAACTGCCCCCTGCCCCCTGGCAACCACAGGTCTATTCTCTATGTCCATGATTCTGTTTCTCTAAAGTAGATGGTTTCATTTGTGTCATATCTTAGATTCCACATATAAGTGGTAGCATACGGTATTTGTCTTTCTCTTTCTGACTTAGTATGATTATCTCTAGGTCCATCTGTGTTGCTGCAGATGGCATTATTTCACTCTTCTTTATGACTCAGTAATGTTTCATTGTATATATGTACCACTTCTTCTCTATCCATTCACCTCTCGGTGGACATTTAGGTTCACAGTAGGTGAATATTGCTGCAGTGAATGTTGCAGTGTATGCATTGCTTGGAGTTAGAGCTTTCTCTGGATATATGCACAGGAGTGGGGTTGCTAGATCATAGGTAGCTCTATGTTTAGTTTTCTCAGGAACCTCCAGAGATACCGCATTTCTAACAACCTCCCAGATGGTGCTGATGCTGTTGGCCCAGGGATCACCTGTAAAATCCAGATGGTAACTGTTTCAGGGTTTGTGGGCCGTGCAGTCTGTCCCAACGACCCAGGTGTCACTGCAGTGTGAAGGCCGCCATAGACACCGGGTGAGTGCAGGGGCATGGCTGTGAGCCCCCAAAACTTCAGCCGCTCAGTTGTGTCCGACTCTTTGTGACCCCATGGACTGCAGCACACCAGGCCTCCCTGTTCATCACCAACTCCCGGAGTTTGCTCAAACTCATGTCCATCGAGTTGGGGATGCCATCCAAGCATCTCATCTTCTGTCGTCTCCTTCTCCTGCTGCCCTCAATCTTTCCCAGCATCAGGGTCTTTTCTAATGAGTCAGCTCTTTGCATCAGGTAGCCAAAGTATTGGAGCTTCAGCTTCAGCATCAGTCCTTCCAATGAATATTCAGGACTGAGTTCCTTTAGGATTGACTGACTTGATCTCGCTGTCCAAGGGATTCTCCAGAGTCTTCTCCAACACCACAGTTCAAAAGCATCAATTCTTTGGTGCTCAGCTTTCTTTATGGTCCAACTCTTATATTCATACGTGACTACTTGAAAAACCATATCTTTGACTAGACAGACCTTTGTTGGCAAAGTAGTGTTTCTGCTTTTTAATATGCTGTCTAGGTTTGTCATTGCTTTTCTTCCAAGGAGCAAGCATCTTTTAATTTCATGGCTGCAGTCACCATCTGCGGTGATTTTGGAGCTCAAGAAAATAGTCTATCACTGTTTCCATTGTTTCCCCTATTTGCCATGAAGTGATGGGATCAGATGCCATGATCTTAGTTTAATTTTTGAATGTTGAGTTTCAAGCCAGCTTTTTCACTCTCCTCTTTCATTTTCATCAAGAGGTTCTTTAGTTTCTCTTCCTCAAACTTACAGACTCTAAATCTTACCTCTGTGTAACTTCCACATGTCACAAACTGTTACTCTTCTGAGTTTTTCCTAACTTCTAAAGCCATGAAGACAGTTTCCTGGCTCAGGGCCATGGGGAGACTGGTGGGGACCAATAGGTGGTGTGCTGCATGAGATCGGGGTGCCACTCTGCTGGGTGGCCGGCGGAGCTGTCCCCAGGGAGCAGGTCTGACCAAGGCGATTAACTGTCATTTCTTTTAAACCTTTGTTGCATTTTTTTTTCATGCTCCATTGTTCCTCTGACAGTTGGTTCTTATCTTTTTATGGATGGTTAACACACTCGAGGTGACATACAGATACCTAGACTCTGGCTGGTTCCAGAGTCCATGGGGCATGACTCCTCCCAGGGCCTCCAGTACTTAGCACAATGCCACTCACACGGAGGGCACCCAGCCAGCCTGTGCTCTGGAGACTTGAATCTGCTGAAGGCACCCTTCACTTGGCTGCGAGGAAATAGCCCCAGGGTGGGATGAACGTACAGGGCGAGGAGAGAGTTCCTGAGAAGGGAAGGGAAGCAGGAGATACTTGAGGGCTGTGTAGGGAACAAGAAGTCTATGCAGGGTTCTAGAGGAGTGTGATAGAAGAAGCTGGGCCCAAGTTTCTGGAAAGCAGACCACAGAGACTGAGGCTGAGGGGATGGTTCAGGTAGGGCAGTGTCAAGTGCACTCACCGACAGGGGCTAGAGAAGGAGTCCTCAGCATGTCAGCGATGACAAGGTCCATTAGAAGATTCAACGGTGGGATGATATGGGAGAATGGCATTGAAACATGTTAATTATCATATGTGAAATCAATCGCCAGCCCAGGGTTGATGCTCGGGGCTGGTGCACCGAGATGTCCCAGGGGGAGGGAATCGGGAGGGAGGAGGGACGGGGGTTCTGGAGGGGGAGCATATGTAAACCCATGGCAGTTTCATGTCATTGTATGGCAAAACCAACACAATAAAGTAAAGAAAATTAAAAAAAAAGAAAAAGAAGAAGACTTCAGATCAAGTAATACTTAAGCCATAGTCAGTCCTCGGGAGTGAGGACCTGGATTGTGATTGTGGAAAGAGCAGAGAGGAAGCAGCTAGAACATTGTTCTAGGCCGGAATGTTCTCCAGGACTTTTTGGAAACAGGAAACCACTAACTGCCCAGAATCAAGGAATACTGCCCTTCTCAATTGCCTCAGAAGCAATATGACTTGCATTACATGATTGCTCATTTGGCTGATTTTTCAAATGGTTTTTAATTTCCAAAGTCATGGCTGTTCTTTTCTAAGTATCCTGTGCTTGTTTTTTGGTTTTTTTTTTAGTATAGTTTCTGTGGTTAATACTCTGAGTACTAGCAAATCGCTTTGTTTTATTACCTTTCGGTTCAGTTAGTTCATTTGCTCAGTCGTGTCCAGCTCTTTGCAACCCCATGGACTGCAGCACACCAGACCTCTCTGTCCATCACCAACTCCCGGAGTTTACTCAAACTCATGTCCATTGAGTTGGTGATGCCATCCAACCATCTCATTCTGTCATCCCCTTCTCCTCCTGCCCTCAATCTTTCCCAGCATCAGGGTCTTTCCTAATGAGTCAGTTCTTCACATCAGGTGGCCAAAGTATTGGAGCTTCAGCTTCAGCATAAGTCCTTCCAATGAATATTCAGGACTGATTTCCTTTGGGATTGACTTGTTGGATTTCCTTGCAGTCCAAGGGACTCTCAAGCGTTTTCTCCAACACCACAGTTCAAAAGCATCAATTCTTCAGCCCTCAGCTTTCTTTAGGGTCCAATTCTCTCATCCACACATGACTACTGGAAAAAGCATAGCTTTTAGACAGACCTGTGTTGGCAAAGTAATGTCTCTGTTTTTTAATAAGCTGTCCAGGTTGGTCATAACTTTTCTTCCAAGGAACAAGTGTCTTTTAATTTCATGGCTGCAGTCACCATCTGCAGTGATTTTAGAGCCCCCCAAAATAAAAGTCAGTCACCTTTTCCATTGTTTCCCTATCTATTTGCCATGAAGTGATGGGACCATATGTCATGGTCTTAGTTTTGTGAATGTTGAGTTTTAAGCCAACTTTTTCACTCTCCTCTTTCACTTTCATCAAGAGATTCTTTTGTTCTTCTTCACTTTCTGCCATAAGGGTGGTATCATTTGCAAATCTGATTTTATTGTAATTTTTCCTGGCAATCTTTTTTTTTTTAATTTTATTTACTTTATTGTGTTGGTTTTGCCATACAATGACATGAAACCGCCATGGGTTTACATATGCTCCCCTTCCAGAACCCCCCTCCCTCCTCCCTCCCTATTCCCTCCCCCTGGGACATCTCGGTGCACCAGCCCCGAGCATCAATCCTGGTCTGGAGATTGATTTCACATATGGTAATTAACATGTTTCAATGCCATTCTCCCATATCATCCCACCCTTGCCCTCTTCCACAGAGTCCACGAGTCTGTTCTATACATCTGCGTTCCTTTTGCTGTCTCGCATGCTGGGTTCTCGTTACCATCTTTCTGAATTCCATATATATGCATTAGTATACTGTATTGTTGTTTTTCCTTCTGGCTTACTTCACTCTGGATAATAGGCTCCAATTCCGTCCACCTGAGTAGAACTGATTCAAATGAATTTTTTTTTTAATGCTGAGTAGTATTCCATTGTGTATATGTACCACAGCTTTCTTATCCATTCGTCAGTTGATGGGCATCTAGGTTGTTTCCATGTCCTGGATATTGTAAACAATGCGGCGATGAACATTGGGGTACGCGTGTCTCTTTCAATTCTGGTTTCCTCGGTGTGTATGCCCAGCAGTGGGATTGCTGGGTCATATGGCAGGTCTATTTGCAGCTTTTTAAGGAACCTCCACACTGTTTTCCATAGTGGCTGTACTAGTTTGCATTCCCACCAACAGTGTAAGAGGGTTCCCTTTTCTCCACAACCTCTCCAGCATTTATTGCGTGTAGACTTTTGGATTGCAGCCATTCTTCCTGGCAGTCTTGATTCCAGCTTGTGCTTCCTCCAGCCCGGTGTGTCTCATGGTGTACTCTGCATATAAATTAAATAAGCAGGGTGACAATATACAGCCTTGACGTACTCCTTTCGCAACTTGGAACCAGTCTGTTGTTCCATGTCCAGGTCTAACTGTTGCTTCTTGACCTGCATACAGGTTTCTCAGGAGGCGGGTCAGGTGGTCTGGTATTCCCATCTCTTTCAGAATTTTCCACAATTGGTTGTGATCCACACAGTCAAAGGCTTTGGCATAGTCAATAAAGCTGAAGTGTATGTTTTTCTCGAACTCTCTTGCTCTTTTGATGATCCATCAGATGTTGGTAGTTTGATCTCTGGTTCCTCTGTCTTTTCTAAATCCAGCTTGAGCATCTGGAAGTTCATGGTTCACATACTGTTGAAGCCTGACTTGGAGAATTTTGAGCATTACTTTGCTAGCATGTGAGATGAGTGCAATTATGCGGTTGAGCATTCTTTGGCATTGTCTTTCTTTGGGATTGGAATGTAAACTGACATTTTCCAGTCCTGTGGCCACTGCTGAGTTTTCCCAACTTGCTGGCATATTGAGTGCAGCACTTTCACAGCATCATCTTTCAGGATTTGAAATAGCTCAACTGGAATTCCATCACCTCCACTAGCTTTGTTCATAGTGATGCTTCCTAAGGCCCACTTGACTTCGCATTCCAGGATGTCTGGCTCTAGGTGAGTGATCACACCATCATGGTTACCTGGGTTGTGAAGATCTTTTTTGTATATTTCTTCTTTGTCTTCTTGCCACATCTTCTTAATATCTTCTGCTTCTGTTAGGTCCATACCATTTCTGTTCTTTACTGAGCCCATGTTTGCATGAAGTGTTCCCTGGTATCTCTAATTTTCTTGAAGAGATCTCTAGTCTTTTCCATTCTATTGTTCTCCTCTATTTCTTTGCATTGGTCACTGAGGAAGGCTTTCTTATCTCTCCTTGCTATTCTCTGGAACTCTGCATTCAAATGGGTATATCTTTCCTTTTCTCCTTTGCCTTTAGTTTCTCTTCTTTTCTCAGCTATTTGTAAGGCTTCCTCAGACAACCATTTTGCCTTTTTGTTTCTTGGGGATGGTCTTGATCCCTGTCTCCTGTACAGTGTCATGAACCTCTGTCCATAGTTTGTCAGTCACTCTGTCTATCAGATCTAATCCCTTGAATCTATTTGTCACTTCCACTGTATAGTTGTAAGGGATTTGATTTAGGTCATACCTGAATGGTCTAGTGGTTTTCCCTACTTTCTTCAATTTATTGCCTTTGCTTTCAGATTTAATACAGACAGATACCTATAGTATGCTGTCTAAGTACAGAAAAGACTAGTCTTCAGTGACATGCAAAGGAGGCCAAGTCCAAAGAATTTTCTAGAGCTTCAGACTCAGAAAATCTCTGATGCTGATTAAGAGCTAACTGGACAGTTGTTAATCCTTTTTGTCATTGTAGACATTCCTTCATATTTCTTTAAATCTCATTTTGAGGGGAGAGGGTTAGGGAAGCTTCATTACCATTTTTTTGGTAAAAATCCTGTTGAGAGTTTGAGGTGCTCGGCGTGTGAGGTGGAACCCTCATGAAAATGGTCTGGCCTCTTGCCGCCTCCCACATCACAGACCCAGGCGATGGAAAGGGGTGAGACCAGCAAGAATGAATCACAAACCACTATGGCCGCTGTCCACACCGTGGGGCTGGGTGTGCCACTGGAGAGGCCTCCACGGAGCAGCGGTGTGGATGGTGTTAATCTGCCCAGCTGGCAGCTCAGCAGGCACATTGCTCCCCGGGGCTGTAGCATGAGCCTCAGCCTCCCTGGACATATCACATCTTTTGAGTACTATGTTCATGTCACTTTCATCTTTTTTTCTAGAGGAGAACAGTAGATGCAATTGTAACAGATGTGAGAGGCAATAGTGGTAAAAATTTATAAGGCCCTTGGAATTTGTGTTCCTTTCAGTTTGTAACTGGCCTGGACTTTCCCAGCTTGATGATGTTCCTTTGTTCCAGGTTGATGAAATGTACCAGACGCTTTATGGTGAAGACCCAGGGGAGTAGTCTAGCCATGCCTTTCATGGTCTCAGATGTAATAACGTTCAGTGATATCAGGAACTCGGGTCTCTTTTTGTCAAACAAGCATCTCATTACACAGCATCTCCCTTCTTGCTCGTGCTTTATTGTTGTAAACATCTCGTTTCCTTCTCTCTCTCCCATCCTGCAACTCCTGTTGGTCGGCAGATGGTTCTGTGAGGGGAGTGAGCTACACAGCAGTCCCGACATCCAGATCCTCTGGGACGGGGGCGACCTGCACACCCTGGTCATTGCCGAGGCCTTTGAGGACGACACAGGGCGCTACACCTGCCTGGCCGCGAACCCCAGCGGCTCCGACAGCACGTCCGCCGAGGTGTTCATCGAAGGTACCCAGGGGTGCAGGGGTGGGGGGGGAGGGGCAACGCATCACTTCTTATGAATGTGGCTTTTCCTTCGTCAGTCAAACCTCAGTTGTCCCGGAAGCTTTATGGGTAAATAAAACTGTTCTGACACTTGGGCATACATCAGTGATGTCTGATATCAGCATTTGTTCCTTTTCATTTAAGACAGTTCAGCTATGTGCACTTAAACGTAGAACACTAAATATCTGACTTATTTTTGGTTTCTCTGCGAGATAAAGAATGGGAACATACTGAAGTCCTAGGTCTGTCGACCACAGTTAAGCTCTAAAGACTTAGGATATCATTCATGGGGAAGTTAAATGATTGAATATTTTTGAATATTCTTGTTTTTATTCATTCTGGACCTCTTTCAGGGTCTGACCCTGGATGCCGTGGTCTTTAACTTGATTTCACTGAATGTGGTCTTTAGCAGGGCAGCCCCCCCCCATACTGCAGTCCTGTCTGCCTTTGGGGTCCCTGCATAAGCTACTTAACATGGGGAAACACCCCCAGTTACACCTGCCACGTGTGGTCGCGGATCTGGCTTCAGATCCCGGTGCTGATGAGAGGAGCGGTCTGGGAGGAACCAAATTAGAGAGCCTCCTGGGAGGCGCTGTAGGAAACTGGCTCCTTGCCCACATGAAATCAGGGTGATAACTTTTTTAAAGCCTGATTTTGGTGTATTTTTACCTCTAAGAATAATTACATGAGATGGGAGAGAATTTCATACAAACTCTTGGGCTCCTCTTATGACTGAATGGAAAGGATGGTTCTGCGTTCCTTACTCCATGAGACTTGGGGCGTCTCTGTTGTTTCCTGAACCTCTTTGCTGTTGCTGTCAGCGTACAGTATGGGGGACATTTACCAGAGGCTAGGAAATTTCTTATAGATTCAGAAATCTCAACAAAACCATCCCTAAAAGTGTAACGGCCTACTGGTTGGAAACTGTCTAAAATTCACTGTCTTGTGCATCACATTTTAGAATAATACTGAGACAATTTCAGTTTAAGAACAGTAATGAACTTTTCCTCCCTGTGTTAGCTAGGAGCCAGGCGCTGGTCTTCATTTCTATGTGGATTATCTCATTTAGTGCTTGGGAAAATCACCCCCTTCTGTGGCTAAGGGAACTCCAGCTTAGGGAGACTGGTAGAGCTCCAGACCTCACACACACTCTGTCTCTCACAGACACACACTCACACACTCCTGAGCCTCAAGGACTCAACCCAGGCAGTGTGACCCCTTCTCAGCAGCCACAGAGGAAGATACAGGTGAACTCAGGATCTTGGGCCCCTTGGTCATCACCCCCATCCAGCACGGGCCTGGGGTGTGCATCTGGAACATCCCAGGACATCACTGAGCTTTGGGGAAGTGGCCATGTGTTCCCCGAGAGGCCCCTGGAGGGCAGGCAGAGGTCTGGGTGCTGAGTGGGGATTCTTGCTGGACAGGCTGGGCCTCTGTCCTTGCTCAGGAACACTCCAGGGGGGGAAGGACACACCCCCAGCAAGCCTGGAAGAGAGCAGAGGTGGCAGGGGGAAGTCGGGAGGTCTTTCTGAGGGGTGGCATCTGCCCTTAGTCCCGACTCCAAGAGGAAGTGTGGGGAAGGCCAAGGGGAAGGTGCTTCAGACATGGGGGCAAGGGGGCGGGGGGCTCGCCGCAGGAGCAGCGAGTGTGTTCTGGAGCAGAGGCGGCATCTGGGCGGTGGCTAGCTTACACGAGATGTGGGGGCTTGTGTGGGTACAGTTAGTGCCCAGTGTGAGGATGTGTCCTGGAAGCTTCAGGAGGTAGATGGTAGCCCAGGGCCCAGGACCAGATGGACCACGTCTGAGCCGAGGATGACCCCCACCCTGGTGCGCCAGGACAAGGAGGTGCTGGCCAAGGAGCAATGGAGGGGCTCTGGGTGGGCGGAGCAGGTCGGTGTTTGCGGAGGCAGGGAGGGAGAGCTGGCTGACTTGGGCTCCTACTACGGGAGGTCTCTCGCAAAGGACAAGGACACACAGCTATGGATGCAGATGGCGATTTTAGCAAGAGGGGCTGTGAGCACCTGGACGGGCAGTGCACCGAGGTCCTCGGACACGGAAGGAAACGTGGGGGCGCCTGGGTGGCGCCCAGAGGTTCTGTCCAGACACTGCAGGGCTGGGGCTGGAATTCGGACAGGAGCAGAGGGTCAGGATGCTTCCTGCAGTCTGTTTGCTTCTTGGTTTTCATAGCAGACTTACTAGAGTCTGTGTGAAAGGCTTCCTTTCCCTGCTGTGAAAATAATCCAAGAGAGAAAACAGACCCTGCAGAGGGAGACAGAGTAAGTGCCAGGGGGCCAAGTCTGGGAAAGGAGAAGGAAATGGACTCCCCCGGCAGTGTGTGGGTGCCGAGGAGCTGCTGTCAACAATTTCATGGTGGTACCCAAATCCATGGATGCTCAAGTCCCTTAGAGCAGCAGTCCCTGACATTTTTGGCACCAGGGACCTGTATCGTGGAAGACGGGTTTTCGAGGGTTAGGGGTGAGGGGGTGGTTTGGGGATGATTCAAGTGCATTACATTTATTGTGTTATTACAATAAATTATTGTAATAATTACATTGTGATATATAATGAAATAATTACAGAGTTCACCATAGTGCACTCAGTGGAAACCCTGAGCTTATTTTCCTGCAACTAGACGGTTCCATCTAGGGGCAACGGGAGTGACAGGGACACCCGAAGTGTGTTCTCATGTCCAGTCTACTCCATCATCTCATTTTGGTTGCTGTCAGAAAACCCTGCTTCACAAAGATGAAATGTTGGAAATGGAAGCAGGCTTTTTGGTACTTTTGTAGAAACCTCAGGATATTCCACCTTGACTTTAATCCAGAACGGATGGAGATATGAAGTTGTATCAGACATACTCTTAAGGCCCACCATCATTTGCAATCCAGAGAAGGCAATGGCACCCCACTCCAGTACTCTTGCCTGGGAAATCCCATGGACGGAGGAGCCTGGTAGGCTGCAATCCTTGGGGTCGCGAAGAGTTGGACACGACTGGGCGACTTCACTTTGATTTTTCACTTTCATGTCCTAGAGAAGGACATGGCAACCCACTCCAGTATTGTTGCCTGGAGAATGCCAGGGACGAGAGCCTGGTGGGCTGCCATCTATGGGGTCGCACAGAGTCGGACATGACTAAAGCGACTTAGCAGCAGTAGTATTTGCAATCTCAAGCAGTTGATCTTCTTCTAGCATGGACAAAGTTGATTCAGCTGGCCTGTTCACAAATGGTTCATGGGTCTGTTCCTTCCCAGCTCGCCGGTCCTTCATGGTTGGAAAGTAATGCTCAAACTCCTTTGAAGAGCTGAGATGGTGATCATGCTCCAGCTGGGAGAAAGAAGGCCGTGGCTCAGTCTCTTTCAAAATCTCTCCTAATGTTTGAATTGTCCAAACTCCCAATACTCACTTGTCGCCCTCATGATTCCCGTTTGTTCTGCACACAGCTACTTTCTCTGCCAACTTGAGCACAGCTTGAAGTGACAGAATGAGCTCATTGAGCAGGTTGAATGTGTCACACAAGTGAGCAAGGTTTTTTCGACCCACTCTGTGTCACGGGTATGTGCTGCCAGCGGTGACAGTTTTTCTAAAAAAAATCTCTGGAGTGGCTCTCAGAACTCAGAAACTAGCCAGGGACCTGCCTTTGGAAGGCCATCTTGCTTCTGTGTACAAGAGCAGATGTGTGTGCTTGGTGCTCATCTCCTCACAGGGCTGTGCCAACAGACGTGAATTAAGGGCGTGTAATTTAGCGTGGGTGATAATTTTAATCACATCCTGCAAAACACTGTGATGTTCAGGTGGCATCTGTTGGCTAGCCAGCATTTCTCTATGGATGACACAGGAGGTAGGCATATCCAGAAGCGAACTCACCGACCGGGTAGTGAAACCAGAAAGCCGTCAGGTCTTGGCTGCCGCTCCATCGGTGTATATGCCCATACAGTGTATACTGACGCACAGTGACCCATTCCGTTTCCTGATACGTAGTCATTCCGAGACTCAACAGTTCGGCGGCTGTGGTGTTGGCTGGCAAGAAAAGTGCACGTAGCACGTCCTCTTGCACATCCTCCTGGAGAACATATCGCCGAGAAACAAGCACTGTTGTCTGTTGTCCACGTCAGCACACTCATCAGCCTGGATTGCGCCCCACGGGGACTCACTAAGCCCCCTAACAGTCCTGCCTCTGCACCCTCTGCTGTTCCATCAGCTCGTCTAGTTACGGTGCTGGCCCAGGAGGAGCACGTGCCACCTTCTGAGCTGCAGCGTCTCCCAAAAGTTGAAGACAGATGTCCTTAGCAGCAGGCAGGATCAGCTCCTCGCCAGTAATGAAGGGCTTCTTAGCTTGAGCAGTGTGGTTAACTGGTAAGAGGGATGCTCTCAGCGCAGACACAGTAGATGAAGGGGTGCCCTTCAAACATTGCTTCTGTTTTTTGTGTTCATGTGTTTCCTTTTTAAACAAATCCAAAGGAGTGGCTGTTTTTTAAGAAACAGTCATTTATCTGTGTATTTTGGGCTGACCTGGGCCGTTGCTGCTGTGCGGGCTTTTCTGAGGTTGTGGAACAGGGGCGCCTCTCCAGGTGCGGCGTGTGGGCTTCTCACTGTGGTGGCTGCTCTCGTTGCAGAGTGAGGGCTTCCGTAGGTGCAGGATGGCAAACACCCACAGTTACCTGAGCAGGGCGCTCAGCCTCAGTAAGAGCTGAGAAGCTGCTCTCTGCAGGCAGACAGCCAACTGCAGAGACACATGTAGTGTGATTCTGTTTGTGCAAATATGTGCACAAATATAGAGGCTCCCCTCATCCGAGGTCTCACGGAAAGTGAAAGCTGCAGCGTGACAATATTAAACAGAAAGTTCCAGAAGTAAACAGTTGATCCCTTTTGAATTTTGCACCCTCTGAGCACTGTTGATGATATTCTCACGTTGGCTTCAGCCACTGGGCCGTGAGCTACCCCTGTCCCACCGTCTGTCACCGAGGTTGTCAGACTGAGGGCCCAGGGCTTGCGTTTACTGACCATAATTTTACTAAAAATGGCCCCACAGCTCCAGGCGAGTGATGCTGGCAGTTTGCACAAGCCACCAGGAAGCCACACAGGGTTCCTTTAAGTGAAAGGTGAGAGTTAATGAGAAAAGGGAAGAAAACCAAATGCTGAGGTTGCCAAGATGGATGGTGAGGATGACCCTTCTATCCATCAGGTAGTGACGAAGGAAAAATAAATCCACATTGTTTTGCTATCATGTCGCAAACCCTAAAACTTACAGCCAGTGTAAATTTAAATTAAATTTATACAATAAGGTATTTTAAGAGAGAGAGAGATACCATAGTCAAATACCTTTGTTGTTATTATAATTGTAATATAGTTGCATTGTTATAGTCGTTCTATTTTACCATTAGTTATTGTTGTTCAGCTCTTACTGTGCCCAAATTGCAAACTCTACTTTATCTTAGGTCTGTCGGTATAGGAAATATACCATTGACAGGGTGTGCTGCTGTCCGTGGTTTTGGAGTTTTGGAATGTATCCCCTGCTGATAACAGGGCGGTCCACTGTACGTCTGTTAATACACTCAGTTTATCTGAAAATTATAGCCAGATCGTTAGCCTATGCAGAATGGCATCAGGGACGGGATGTACTGGTGTTCACTCTTATGTCACACAATTCTGTGCTGCTTGGTTACTTTTCTGTTGTTGTTGTTCAGTCACTCAGCCATGTCCAAGTCTTTGCAACCCCGTGCATTGCAGGATGCCAGGCTCCCCTGTCCTTCACTGTCTCCCAAAGCTTGCTCAAATTCACGACCGTGGTGGAGTCAGTGATGCCATTTAACCATCTCAACCTCTTTCGCCTCCTTCTCCTTTTGTCTTCAATCTTTCCCACCTTTACTTTTCTATAAGCATACATTATTTTACTTTAAGATATTCTAAATAGATAATTTAAATAACTTGTGTTAAATATATCTTATAAAGGAATTATCAAGAATGTACTTCTAACCATCACAGTTATTCGAAATGTCACCTAAAAATCTCTTGTCACAAAATACATGAGCATTAAAATGTAAGTACAACCTGCCTTTTGGCCTGAAAACCCAACAAGGTGACCCTTAATTTAAACACAGCAATGAAGCAAATGAACTTGGGAGGGTATGATCCAAACTTAGAGACCCTCCCATTCAAGAGTGAAGCCACAGTCAAGTTCCAACCGATCAGAGTCAGAAAGCATCTCCTAAATAGTGAGGAGTGAAGGTACTGATAATCCACACCATGTAATCTGGGCTTCCAGGTGACACTGTGGTAAAGAATCCCCCTGCCAATGCATGAGATACAAGACACACAGGTTCAATCCCTGGGTTGGGAAGATCCCCTGGAGGAGGAAGTGGCACCCACTCCAGTGTTCCTGCCTGGAGAATCCCGTGGACAGAGGAGCCTGGGGGGCTCTACTCCATGATGGTGCAAAAGAGCTGGACACGACTGAGCACACCCACGCCTACTGCTACCCTGCAGTCTGCTGCAAAGAGCTGGAGTTGAAGACCATGGCTGTCTTCACACACACACCACACACACACCGGTTCCATAGTTTTTAAGCCGTTTAAAAGTAGCGTTACAATGCCCAAAGGGACAAAAATGATACGAATAATAAATTTGACACTAAACACACACTGATTTGAAGAAAACTTTTTCAGTACTTCTTTTTTAAGCTGATTTTCTGAAAAAACAGCCTAAGTAAAAATGGTTATGAAACATTCTCTATTTCAAAGTAAGACTCTGTATGTTACTGTCTGAATGAAGAGTATTACCCTTGGAAGCGGATAGAGATTACTACCCACATCATTGTTATTTTTTTTTTTCACTTAGGTGCCAGTTCAACAGATTCTGACAGTGAAGGTGTAGCTTTCAAATCGAAACCTGGAGCCATGCCACAGTAAGTGTGTATGACCCCGTCAGTTTAAGTAGAAAATGTCAGCAGACTTGTGCTCGGTGATGCCACTAGCGTCATGCGCTGAAGGAAGAGGGCAGCTGGTGTCAGTCAGAGATCAGAGGCTTGAACCTGGAACACCATCTTTGACTTTTGAACTCTGAAATATGCATTTCATCTTTAGTGTCCCAAAATCTAACCCTCCACAATGTTAGTTCCAGTGACAACTGACTGCTTAGAAATGCGTAGAAGGAGTAGTCACATTGAGAGAAAATTCCTGAAATCATTACTAAAATGTAAATGACAAACAACTTATCCCATAAATTAGAAAATATCTAATTAGGCTAGAAATGGATTTCCATCTGGATAAAGTGTACCTCCAGTTAGATCATGTCATAAAAATCTCAAAATTTCATTCTCCCTACAAAGACATAGGGATTCAAAGACATAGGGATTCTTAGTAATATGTTAGGATCTTAATTGTTTTGCAAAGATAAAATCTACCAAGATTTTGTAGAAAACTCCATGAATATTGAGACTGTGCTAATAAATTTGTTTGATTTACTAGTATATACACAACAATCACAGCCATTCAGCATCAAATCATCACTGACCATTCATGTTAAAGGGGGCTTCCCTGGTGGTTGAGTGGTAAAGAATCTGCCTGCCAATGCAGGAGACATGGGTTTGATCCCTGGGTTGGGAAGATCCCCTGTAGGAGGGCAAGACAACCCACTCCAGTATTCTTGCCTGGAGAATCCTATGGACAGAGGAGCCGGGTGGGCTACGGTCCATGGGGTGGCAAAGATTCATGACTGAGTGCTAACTGAGCATTTGTGTTAAAGGGCTCTTAACAAGATCGCATACTCTGCTACCCGTGCACTCAGGCAAGCATCTCAAGTTTAGTGAAGTTACATGACTCCCTTGCCATTACACAGCCTGTGACTTAGCAAAATTGGACCTAGAAACAACTCTTAATTTAGGCACTAAGAAAAGACCACAGTCCAAGACAATCTCAACTTTACACAGTGGGAAACTGGAACCAAGAGCAGTTGCTGGACTGAAAACCAACCACCAGAACGTTGAATTAAATATAGAAGCCCGGTCCTAAACATTTCCTAAGCATATCTGCTTACTGCTATAGACTGGGCTTTTCTAAGTATTATCTTTTGTCTTGGGGTTTTCCAGTTCAATACTTTCTGCTTTCTAATAAGAGCTGAGATACACAGTTACATGAGCTACTTTCATCTGTGTGTTTATTTTGCTGATGTCTGTGGGGCCTTCTGAATATATACTGAGCACCTCTGTTCTAACTGTAGGTTGTGGGTCCCCATTTCTGAAGCAGTTAACAGTTGAAGCAGATTGAGCAAACATAAAGAAACTGGCCTGTTCTGTGGAAATGTTTCAAAGAATAATTCCTGCTTAAGAAATTCTGACCCAAGACTTCACTCCTTACTTTCCAGAGCTCAGAAGAAAACCACTTCCGTGTCCTTGACCATTGGATCATCATCTCCAAAGACAGGAGTGACCACAGCTGTGATCCAGCCTCTGTCAGTCCCTGTTCAGCAGGTGAGCCCTATCTATAGCCTGAGGGGAGTCGGACTCTTCAACATAAAGACCCCAACTGGTCCTCCCTTGAAATATCTCCTTAGTGGACACACAACTGGGAGAAACGAAAATGATAAGTTCTTCCTTTTAAATGCACTGAAAATAATTTTTAATCTGAGACACATCACTGATTAATCAACATCTGTGTTTCCCTTGGGAATTTCTTTTTCTCGCAGCTAATACTCTGATAAAGTGGTATCTGTCTTGGCTGTTACCGCTTGATTCTCCCCCACGTATATGCCATCTTCCATGTAGCCGAATTTGTTCGCTCATTTAAAAGAAAGCAGAAAATGAGAAAAGTCCACCTATTGGAGCTCAGAAGTCCACCTGTCTGCTGAGAGCTCAACAGATAATATAGGAATATTCAAATTCCATCACTTGACTGTGCATTTTCATCCTGCTTTCGTTTCATTGTAAGACTGCTTTATCCAAGAAGAACAATGGTACCCACAACTGGAAAGTCACTGTAGTGAATTCACTTTGCAAACACAGGATCTGAAGCTTTTTTAAAGTAAAAAATTAGAATCTAGATGTCTCTAATTCAAATGTGATACTTTGCCTTGGTGCTATGATGGGCATCTGTAAACCCAAGACTCTTGCAACGTGAGCTCGTTCTTGAGTCCTAAGTGTGTCTAACGCACATCAGTGTGCCCTCCAGCCACTGAGCGCCCGTGTGTTTTACAAATTACAGGTCTCCCCTGGTGGCTCAGTGGTAAAGAATCTGCCTGCGGTGCAGGGAGACCCGGGTTCGATCTCTGTGTTGGGGAAGATCCCCTGGAGAAGGGAATGGCAGCCCACTCCAGTATTCTGGCCTGGAGAATTCCATGGACAGAGGAGCCTGGCAGGCTACAGTCCATGGTGTCGCAAAGAGTCAGACACGACTGAGCGACTAGCTCTTATGTACTCTGTGGTATGTTGCGTATGCAAGCCGTAGAGAAAGCACATCTGAGATGAGACACTAGGAAACAGCCAAGCAGTAGAAGTCACTCAGAGGTGGCATGTGTAGTAGATACTCCCTGTCAAGCCCCAGAGCAGAGTGGAATTTACAGAAAGCATTCTATGAGCCAGTGGTCTTGTTTAGTGTTGCTGTGTAGGCACTGGCCGGTATGCAGTGAATGCTCAGCCCCATCAGTGGCTGTGCTGTCACCCGTGGGGTCCGTCTTTCCATGGTTTGCATGTTCCGAGTCTGACCCGTGTGCCTCTGCCCTCCAGGCCCCCAGCCCCACCTTGTTCCTCTGCCGGCCGGATGGACCCACTGCCGCCTGCCTCCCGCCCGTCTTCACCAAGGTCAGCCGCCTGCATTTTTCATCCTCTGAGTTTGCTCCGGGCCTTTGATTCCATCCCCTTCATGTATTGTCTCTGAACATTGAAATGAGTGATGAACAGGTTCTTACTGAGGTTACCTGAGGGGCTAAACGGATGCTCGGTGCACAGCTGCTGTGTCACCATGATAATATAAAGGTCTGAGAAGGGTGGGCCTGATAGAGCTCAGAATAGATTGGGAAAACTGCACAGTGCATGGGAGAAGACAGATGATGGATAACCTGGGAAACCAACAAGGTTTGTAGATGGTTTAAAAAACAGCTGACGGATTCTCAGTTTGTCTCAGTGGGTGTTTTGCATCACCAGGCATGATGACATTGGGCACTGGTCAGTTCAGCTCAGAAATGGTCCCATGGGGTGTTTCTCCTCTGTCTCCTCCCCACCTCTTTCTGAGAAAATTATTAATCTTATAATTGGAGTTGAGTTGATTTATAGCGTTGTGTTAGTTTCAGGTGTACAGCAAGGTGATTCAGTTATACATGTACTTTTCTTTCAGATTCTTTTTCCTTATGGAGTTTTAAAAAAATATTGAGTAGAGTTCCTTGTGTAATATAATAGCTTCTCATTGGTTATCTATTTTATATCAACTATAGTGTGTACATGTCAGTCCTAATCTCCTAATTTATCCCCCCCCACCTTTCCCCTTTGGTAACAGTCAAGTTTGTTTTCTAAGTGTGTGGGTCTATTTCTATTTTGTATGTAAGTTCACTTGTGTCAGTTTTTTGATTGAAAGATATTTAAGAGGCACAGCTGAGCAGGTGCCCCATGCCTGGGCACCAGCATACTGTCAGAAGTCATGCCCCCAGCCCAGTCTCTAAGTTCAGTGTAATATAGCTCAAATTCCAATAGATCCTCGTTTTTAATGTCTGTTTGTTGTTGAGCTTGGCAATCTGATTCTAAATCCTTTGTGGTTTAGAAAGTGGCTGAGAGCAGCTGGGGTCCTCCCGCAGGGGCAGGCTGAGATGGTGTTAGGATCTGAGATATCAGGACTCCCTAGACCAGAGCGCCAGGACTGCAGGGCTGGCTCAAGCCTGGACAAACAGACAAAGCCCTGAGAGCACCCACAAGATGCCCCAGCAACACGAGGGTCCCTGGGCAGGGTGGGTTCTTTGGAGGTGGGCCCCGGCCTCACCCACCTCACAGGATCCACCCCAAGTGACAGAAGACAAAGATGAAAGTAGCTTCTGTAGTCCATTATCTGAAGCTTGTGAATCTTCCACAAGGCAGCCGAGAAGAGTCTCTGTCTTCATCCAGGGAGTGATGCTTCTCCTAAGCCAGCCTGCAGCCAGCTTAGTTAAAGACCTCTTCCTACAGAGTGTTTACAGAGAACACAGGCAATGAATGAGGGTTGTTGACAACAACAGTGAGGGTCCACCTCCCCCTACCCAGGATAAAACACCCAAAGAAGGAAGAAGTCACATCCCACCTATGGACAGGGGGTATCCATCCTCCGTGCTCAGAGCAGGAGTCGTTTACAGAGCGGCCCGCACGAACATTGCATGGCACTCAGGAGCTGTTGACAAACAGCCCCATCCATGAAATCCGTGTGACCTGCTCAGTTGTTGCTGGAACGCTGTTAGTTTTGGAGCCAGGGCCCCGTGCACCTCCGGACTGGGGTGTCACACCCATCCTGGGGTATCTGGCGGAGAGGGACCTGAGACTTCCTTTTCCTCCCTCACGGCTTTGGAAGTCCTCCGGGCCAGCCCCAGCCCCTCCTTGTCCCTGCAGCGCAGTCCAGCTCCTGGGACAGAGACCCCAGCACAGTGTCCCCTTCACCCCTAAGGAAGCCAGGAGGCGTGCTCTGAGCCTAATAGAAAAGGAAACCAGGATTCCACATTTTTCTAAAGCTTGAGTTTCTAAGTCGCAAACAGTAGAGTGACTGTCCCTGCCTGCTATTCAGGCTTCTGGCTGGTGCCTGCCGCACCCTTCTCCTGGGGGCGGTGCCCCTCCCTGCCCTGCCCCATCCTTCAGGGACCTGGGCTCTGCCCGTCCTTGAGCACCTCCATCCGTGTCCCCCCACGCCCCTGGTGGGGTTCCCTGGTGCTGAAGCCAGGGCCGCCGACCTGGTAGGGACAGCAGCTCATGGGCCACAGGGACACACTCAGGGCCAGGACCGCGGCCGCCCTGGGTGGTGTTTCTCCCTGGAGCCATGGCCCTTGCAGGGAGTCTTGGCACCAGGTGGACCCAACAGCACAAGATGCCCTCCTGTGGACCTCACAACCCCCGGGCCCCAGACCAGCCTCCCAAGGTCAGCCGTGTGAACGTGGCTTTGCTCAGGAGGAGCCATGTGGCAGACCTTGGAGAATTACAGAGGTGTAACGTGCTTGGTTTCTACCCAGGTCCTGCCTTTGTGATTTTCCAGTGTGAACAATATGCACAGTCCTAGGAGCAAACCAGAGGCCCCTGGGTGTCTGGAAGCTCACACATTGAGAGTATTTGTGCAGTGTCCGTAATGTGCTATGAATGCTCCCTGGACACACCGGGGCCATCAATGACTCCATCCTCACTATCTGGACCCGGAGGGCAACATCTTCCCTGCTGATCTGCAAAATACTGCTCTCTGCAAGTGAGAGCAGAAAGTGGAAGTCAATTTAAAACCGGAGACTTTTCTACATTTAAAAGTAAGAATGAAGAGAGAATGGACTCAGAAGTGGGTAATAATATGCACCTTTTCATTTACCAAGAAAGGCCTTTGGCACCAAAATTCTCACCAGGTGCCTTAGACTTTCCTGCTTCTGCCCATATTGTGGACCTCCAGGGTTTCCACGGGGCCAGAGCAGGGGCAATGCAGGCCAGCTGCTACAGGATCTGTTTTTCCCCAGCACACCTTTGGCCATCTCTTGAGAAAAACGTAAAATAGAAAGCAAAAATGGAAACAGGAAAAAAAAAGCATACTTCCTAACGTGAATTTGTTTGCTTTGGTTCTATGCATAATCATTTATTGTATCTGACTTACTTCAAGAGCTGTACATGTCCTTTATCAGATGCGATACCCTGCAGGCACACACACAGACAGGAGAAGGTTTCACTGGGCCCGTGGCAAGGCAGTCCCAGGGGGAGAGGCAAGGGAGGCACCTGGAAGGGCCAGTTATTCCTTTGGTTTTTCAGTAGCCGGTTTACAAGCTTCAGCTCTCTGCATCTATGAGGCTACACTCATTTCTCGTCTGTTGGGCTGTAAAAGTTTATTGGTCTGGAGCTGGAGTGGGTGGGGCACCAGGGCGACAGTGCTGGTCAGGAGGAGGAGGCAAGGAAGGTCAGGTGGGGACAGTGCTCCCGTCTTATTTCGCTCAGAACCTGCAGGTGAATGGAATCTGGAAGGAGGTACTGGTGCACCCATCTGTGGGGCAGCAGTGGAGACCCAGACACGGAGAACAGACTTATGGACCCAGGGAGGGGGGCTGGGAGAAAGGAGAGGGTAGTGTAGAAACATAGACCCTACCATAGGTAAAATAGATCGCCAGTTGGAGATTTGCTGTATGACTCAGGGAACTCAAACCAGGGCTCTGTGACAACCTAGCGGGGTGGGATGGGGAGGAGGTGGAAGGGAGGTTCAAGGGTGAGGGGCATATCTATACCTATGGCTGACTCGTGTTGATATTTGGTAAAGACCAACACAATATTGTAAAGCAATTATCCTTCAATTAAAGATAAATTTAATTATTTAAAAAAAGAACCTGCTGATGAGGGAATGCCAGCCCTCCTGCTGGTGCTAGCTGCCCCAGGATGCTGGTGAACAGAGGAGGGTCCTGGGGGAAGGTGGGAGCTTGGGGCAGAGATGGGAGACCCGGGTTCAGTCCCTGGGTTGGGGAGATCCCCTGGAGAAGGGCATGGCGACCCATTCCAGTATTCTTGTCTGGAGACTCCCATGGACAAAGGAGCCTGGCGGGCTCCTCTGGTGGACATGTGGCATCTCCTCCCACTCCTGTCTGGTCCCCCAGAACTCTACCCCCACATGGAGTGCGGGTGCATTGCTCCCGTGCATCCTCGGGTAGATAAAGACAGGTCATGGCAACGCTGAGAAGTTCCCTGGGTAATGGAGCCCAGGTCCTGCAGGGCGGGCACCGGGACCTCCCGCGCTTCATCACCTGGGATACTAGAGCTCTCCTGACCCAGGGAGGGGTCGTGTGTGTGGTGCCCACCCTGCGCTTGCCCCTCTGAGCTTGGGAAGTGTTCCTCCGTGTTGTGAGACTGTGTTGTGCGCCTATGTGAGCCCAGACCTGACAGTGTGTCCCGGTGTTTCAGGAGCTGCAGAACATCTGTGCATCCGAGGGCCAGGTGGTCGTGCTGGAGTGCCGTGTGCGTGGCACAGCCCCGCTGCAGGTCTGCTGGTTCCGGCAAGGCAGTGAAATCCAGGACTCACCGGACTTCCGGATCCTGCAGAAAAGTGAGGAGAGGGGCCCCTCACAGCGCTGCCCACAGCACCACCCCGGGGCTGACCAGGCCCTGGTCTCCAGTCCAGGAGAACCAGAAAGGGTTTAGTCACTGGGATGCATGGATTTCTTCTTTGTTACCTTTTTTTTTTTTTGGCATTTTATTATTTTTAATTATTTTTTTATTCCTCCCTCTTGAACCTCCCACCCCATCCCCCCCCAGATATTTTTTAATGTTTATTTTTATTAAAATGTAGTTGATTAACAGTACTGAGTTAGTTTCAAGTGTACAGCAAAGTGATTTAGCTATACATATACATGCCTCTGAGCTTCCCTGGTGGCTCAGATGGCAAAGAATCTACCCGCCATGCAGCAGACCCCAGTTTGATTCCTGGGCTGGGAAGATCCCCTGGAGAAGGGGAAGGCTATCCACTCCAGTATTCTTGCCTGGAGAATCCCAAGGACAGAGGAGCCTGGCGGGCTACAGTCAGACACGACTGAGTGACTAGGCACAGCATACATCCATCCATATGGATGGAATCTTGCTCCATATAGGTCACTACAGAGCATGGAGTCGAGGACCCTGTGCTGTACAGAAGGCCTGGTTGTTTATCTGTTTATGGACGTGGTGTGGGGTGCGTAGATTTGCGGTCTCAGAGTGAGGGGACACGGGCTCTAGCACATTAAAGCCGTCCTGCTGCTGTGGGCCCTCACACACCCTGACTGAAGTTTGATTTTCTTCGTCTGCACATCCACATTTGAATTCAGTCATCTTAGGAGGCTCTGAGCCTTCTATGAACTGCAGTTGAAAACCTTGCTAATGTGAGCTGTTAAGGGAATTTTAGTTTATTTATGGGAATATAGATTGATCTACTGTCCCTCTCTCTTGTACGATGGGGCTTGTCTGCAGTGTTTGTGCAGAGATGTGCTAGACAAGGTCACGGGAAAGGATGGGCAGGTTTACTATGAATGGAAACTGACTCTAATGCTCTGTTTTGATTTCTTTTTTTCTCATGTGGGGAACAGAACCTCGATCCACAGCTGAACCTGGTAAGAAGCTTTTTCTTTTTTTCTCTCTGCTAATGTATCTCTTCAGTTTCAATAGTTCTTTGTTTCCGTTTTAAACCACATGCAGAACAATGTTTTTGCAGTTCCCTGGAAATGTGAAACCCCCTTACAGACAATATCTTCTTTATTGTGGGGTCTGCACCCTGCATTTCACATCCAGTTGTTTTATTAGTGAAACATTAAGTTCCATTCAAACAAGGAGATTGGGCTCAGTGACTTAAGGCTTTTAAAACCATGGTCTTTTATACTCACAAGGCAAACTAAGCTAGAGATGAAGAGTGGTCTGTGGCACATTTCTGCGGAACAGCAGACGCCACAGCTAGACTGAAGCCTGGAGATGTGTCTCCTGGGAAAGCCACCTGGAGGTCAGCAGGGCGACTCCAGGGTCTCTGTGTGTCCTGAGGGTCAGCAGAGCGACCCCAGGGTCTGTGTGTGTGTGTGTGTGTCTGTGTCCTGAGGTGTCAGCAGAGCGACTCCAGGGTCTGTGTGTGTGTCCTGAGGTGTCAGCAGAGCGACCCCAGGGTCTGTGTGTGTGTCCTGAGCTGTCAGCAGAGTGACCCCAGGGTCTCTGTGTCCTGAGCTGTCAGCAGAGTGACCCCGGTCTCTGTGTGTGTCCTGAGCTGTCAGCAGTGACCCCAGGGTCTCTGTGCTCCCTGAGTTGTCGGCAGTGACCCAGGGTCTCTGTGCTCCCTGAGTTGTCGGCAGTGACCCAGGGTCTCTGTGCTCCCTGAG
>ML663019.1:142285-327037 GCA_007570785.1 Antilocapra americana
GGAGTAAAGCCGTCTCGCCTGCGGTGTCTCCCTCACACGTCCCTGGGCCTCATCAGAGCCATGTGCTTAGAAGCCCGGGTCTCCTGCCCTCCACCTCACTCTTATTCCTGCATGGTTTCTCACAGACGGAACTGACGTCTGAAGAGAAGCAGAGATTTCTGTCCACGTGTTTCCTAGCAAGGCTTCCTGGAAGACACTGTCTCAGTGTTTTTCCCAGCTGTGACACCACCAGCTTCAGTCTCCCTGCTAAGGTTAGGAATGATGTGTCTCTGCTTCAGCGTCACGCACACCGTGGTCACCTCTCTCAGGAGCCAGACTCGGCTCTGGCCCTTCTTTGACAGTATGGAGGCTCCTGGTCAGAAGGGCCTTGCTTGGTCCCGAAGCTCTGATACCCCAGCACAGGGCCTGAGGGGCAGAAAGTGAGCCAGTTAGGATCCGAATGTAAGGGATGCTCAGTGCACCCCGCGGGGAGACTGGAGTGGATCTGATGCCTTCTGCTTTCTTTTCAATCTTTACTGGACAGTAGGTGATTTACAATATTGTTAATATCTGCTGTTCAGCAAAGTGAATCAGCTGTATGTATACAGACTACCGTCTATGGGGTCTCAAAGAGTCAGATACGACTGAGCAACTAAGCGCAACATACACATATAGCCACCCTTTTTTAGATTCTTTTCCTGTGTAGGTCATTATAGAGTACTGAGTAGAGTTCTCTGTGCTGTCCAACAAGTCCTTATGTGTATTGTCTTGCGTGTACTGTTTTATGTGTACTAGTGTGTACATGTCAGTCTCAATCTCCCAGTTTACCCCTTTTCCCCTTTTCCCCTTTGTAACCATAAGATTCTCTTCTACACCTGTGACTCTACTTCCATTTTGTAAATTGGTTCATTTGTACCGTGTTTTTATAGAGTTCATGTGAAAGCAATCTGATATGATGTCTTTCTCTGTCTGACTTACTTCCCTCCGTATGACAAACTCCAGGTCCATCCTTGTGGCTGCAAATGGCGTTATTTCATACTTCTTATGGCTGAGTACTATTCCATTGAATATATGTGCCACATCTTTTTTTATCCATTCCTCTGTCAGTGGACATTTAGGTTGCTACCATGTCTTGGGCCCCCGTTGTAGCTCAGTCAGTAAAGAATCTGCCTGCAGTCCAGGAGACCCAGGTTCGATTCCTGGGTCAGGAAGAGCCCTTGGGGAAGGAAATGGCAACCCATTCCAGTATCCTGGCCTGGAGAATCCCATGGACAGAGGAGCCTGGCAGGCTACGGTCTCATGACGTTGCCAGAGTTGGATATGACTGAGTGAATAAACTACTAACGAGTACTATGTCTTGGCTATTGTGAATGGTCCTACAGTGAACACTGGGGTGCAAGCTTCATTTTGAATTATGATTTTCTCTGGATATATGTCCAAGAGTGGGATTGCTGGGTCATTTGGTAGTTCTCTCTTTAGTTTTTTAAAGAATCTCCAAACTGTTCTCCATAGTGGCTGCACCAATTTACATTCCAACCAGCAGTGCAGGAGGCTTCCCTTTTCTCCACACCCTCTCCAGCATTTGTTGTTTGTAGACTTTTTGATGATGGCCGTTCTGACCAGTGTGAGGTGATACCTCATTGTAGTTTTTATTTGCATTTCTTTAATAAGTAGCAATGTTGAGCACCTTTTCCTGTGGTTTTTGGCCATCTTTGTGTCTTTTTTGGAGAAACTACTATTTAGGTCTTCCATTTTTTATTGGGTTGTTTGTTCTTTTGGCACTGTGCTGTATAAGCTGTTTGTATATCTTGGAGATTAATCCCTTATCATAGTTGCTTTGTTTGCAAATATTTCCTCCAGTTCTTGGGGTTGTCTTTTCATTTTGTTGATGGTTTTCTCTGCCGTGCAAATGCTGATCTGATGCCTTCCTGTTGTGCGTTACACCCAGCCCCGCATGTATAGTCCCCATGGCAGATGCTGTGGCCACTTTCCAAATTATGGAAACTCAACTGCATATTTTGTCTGTGACATGGTTTCATATAAAATTGATGCTGTTTAATGATGATACTGTTCCCTGATAGAGGGAACGTCTGAGGCTCAGTCTGCTGTGTGAACTGGTGTGGAAATCCTCTGGGAGTTAGGGCACATCTCTAAAATTGCTCTTTTAAATAGACTAGATAGACAGATGAATGGATATAAAAATAGGAATCAAATTTCTTCTTAACCCACAAGAAAGTTTGTATGAACAAATCTATGGAGAAGGTTATCTCTTGATACTTTATTTATTTATAAATAAAACTAAAGTCTTGGGCCAAACATTCTGAAAGCATTTCTGGTGGAATGGATTAAGAGTGCTTTTGAGGTTGCATTTTGGATTCTGTTTGAATTCATACAGCTCTCATTTCATCGTGTTTTATCCATTGTCATCACCTACACAGGTGATGTGATTTATTAAATGTCTCTCGTGATCTATGTTGGAAAACCATAAACTAAGCATTATCTGAAAATTCAAAACACTGGTTAGAAATTGCATAGTTCAGTTTCTGAGTATGTGTGTGTTTGAAAATTGAAAACACTCAGTATGCCAACTAATAAGGATTTGGTGAGGAGGAAGAGAAACTCCACACACTCCCACCCCTCACGGAACATACACGCCTGTCTCAGTTATGGTTGCTGTTTTGCTTCTAGAATTTGGTTGAACTATTTAGTAACACCAGTGCTGAGCAGCTTCATGGGGTAGTCTGACCTCTAGAATGTCCTTGAATGCCTTTCGGTTAATAACAAATCATGCCAGGAAGAGCAGGGTATGGAAGGCCTTGCTTATAATCGACACATCCTTGAAGCATATGGAAAAGTCTGCCCTTTCTGTGCTCGCCGAAGCTTCCTATTTTCCTTTTCCCTTCAATTCAATCTGGAAGCATTTAAGAAAACAGATTCCTACATTCCAACCACAGTAATAGCATTTGCTGAAGACAAGTATCAGTATTTTTTTGGTCAAACAGTATTTCAAACAAATCTGTCAATGCACAGCAAACCACATATTAGAGTCATCAGTTATGGAAAAAAACACACAACTAGTCTTCTCTGACCTCTGGTAATTCCTCCACAATTGTATTCCTCACAACACAGCTGGATTGCTCCTTTCTTTCACGCAGGGCTGTTACAATATTTGGCTTCAGGAGTCTACCCTTGGCATGGAGAATTACATAAAATCCATAAGCATGAACAACTATCCAAGTGACCGCTTATATGAGCTGTTGAGTTAGAACTTCAGAATGAGCAAATATTAACACATACTTGTAGTTGAACAGTGTCCTGGCTTGCCTGACGAAACCACATACGATTATGATTCCTTTACTGAGAGGCAGAGGTCTTCTAACATTGACCTTGAAGTTGATGGATGCTTCCAGGGTAGAAAACTCAATTTGGATTGAACCTTCTACTTTCCTTAAATGACTGGACGAATAGCTCCATCCCACGGGCAGACCTGTGAGCCCTTCAACCTTTTGGAATGTATGTAGGAACTGGCTTCCCCCCTGGCTATTTTTTAGCCACTGTTCAATGGAGAGGAGATAAATTTTGTTAAAGGACTAGGTGGAGGGTGGTCTCCAAATACTAAGATGCAAGATGGCTTGAGATTCAGAATGTATCCAGCCTTCCCCTACTTCCTGACCCACTCACTCTTGTGCTCTCCTCCCTGGCTGGCCTCTTCCCTTCCTTTCTTTCCCCATTTTCCCCCTCCTTTATTTATATGTCTCTTTTTCTCTTCTCTTCATTCTCCTTCCTTTCTCTTATTCGTGGGTAAGATAAAGACCTGGAAATGAAACTGACATTCACTGGTGCCTGGACGCAGCCCCTGGAGGGGTTAGATGTTTAGATCAAGAAGGAAATAGCCGATTCCCTCCAGTTGTGTCATACAACGGAAACAGGTTTATCTCATCACTCCTGCGCTGTGTCTGTCTGGTGTGTCTCCGCTGCCTTCTCGTCTAGACAGAGGTCTGCCTGCATCACCCGTCTCCTCGGCGGCTCAGTCCACAGCCGCCAGTGTCCTCAGGATCCGCATGTCTTTCAGAGAGCCTGCCCCAGCCTCCTTGACATGCTGACCTTATCCTGGTTGAGTCCTTCAGAGACCTGTATATGGGGGGCAGGGAGGGGGAAGGGAGGGGAGCGGGCCACAGAAGACCCATGTGTCAGCTGTCAGCAGCCGGGCCCTGACTCAGCCGTCTGGAAATGGCCACAGGCTGCACTGAGTTATTCCTACAGCACTGTCTCATGGCGTGCAAAATCCAAACTCCAAAAACGTGTCTTATCAGTTGGGGCATGGTACCTGAGAAAGCATGGCTCTCTGCTCAGCAGAGCCACCCACCCTCCTAGCTCCAGAGAGTGAAATCCTGAGTCAACATGTGAATGAGTAACATTTTGTTACATGAAGTGAGGTGCTGAGTGGTCGGACGGTGACTGTGAGGATGTTTGAATGCACTTCCACGTTAAGATGGTGGATTAAACAAACGTGGGTTGGATAAAGCCTGTGATTCCAAAACTGTGTGGCCAGACACCCCATGTGCCACACTTGCCAACAGAGGTGCCAGAGATGGTGGAGATTTTCAACAAACACAGTGAGGCTTGGCATACAGATAAGGACTGCTGGCTTGAAACAGCTCCGCATGACAATGTCACATCGTTCTATATTCTCCTCGGTAATATGGTTGTTGTTATTCAGTCTCTCAGTCGTGTCCAGTTCTTTGCGACCCCATGAACTGCAGCACACCAGGCTTCCCTGTCCTTCACCCTCTCCTGGAGCTTGCTCAAACCCATGTCCATTGAGTCGGTGATGCCATCCAACCATCTCATCCTCTGTCACCCTCTTCTGCTCCTGCCTTCAGTCTTCCCCAGCATCAGGGTCTTTTCTAATGAGTCGAGTCTTCACATCAGGTGGCCAAAGTATCAGAGCGTCAGGCTCAACATCAGCCCTTTGAACTTTGTGCAACTGACTTTTTGATGTCTGTGTGATGAAGAGCAAGTCCCGCATGCAAACCAGTTTGGACCCTGAGACGAGGGTTGCGGGTCCAGTGTGGACCGTGAGAGGAGGGGGGCCTGTCCAGTGTGGACTGTGAAAGGAGGGAGGCCTGTCCAGTGTGGACGGTGAGAGGAGGGGGGCCTGTGCAGTGTGGACCCTGAGAGGAGGGGGGCCTGTGCAGTGTGGACCCTGAGAGGAGGGAGGCCTGTCCAGTGTGGACCGTGAGAGGAGGGAGGCCTGTCTAGTGTGGACCCTGAGAGGAGGGGGGCCTGTCCAGTGTGGACCATGAGAGGAAGGGGGCCTGTGAAGTGTGGACCGTGAAAGGAGGGGGGCCTGTGCAGTGTGGACCCTGAGAAGAGGGAGGCCTGTCCAGTGTGGACCCTGAGAGGAGGGGGGCCTGTCCAGTGTGGACCATGAGATGAGGACCGCTTGTCCAGTGTGGACCGTCAGAGGGGGGTGGCGGGTTCAGTGGACCATGGAAGGAGGGTGGCTGGTCCAGTGAGACTCCAGAAGGAGTTGTGCATGAGTGACCATGGTGTTTTAAGAATAAAATACTGATATTTTTCCTTCAATTTATGTGTATTTTTAAAACCAGTAACTTCTTAAAACCTAGATATTATTACATTCTTAGGAAGAACTACTTAGCACATAAGGCTGTTCACTACATCTTTTGGGTTTGGAACACCATGAAAAATTGCTGAGATAGTTATGGTCTTGTGACCAAGAAAGTCTGGTTTAATATCTGGAGAGTGAGGGAAAGACTTGAAGGAGAAGACAGAAGGACTGTGTCACTCTGAGGACCTGAGACCTGCCTGCCTCCCCACCGCCACCCGCTGCCCTGGCCCTGGGAAGGCCAGCTGGGCCGAGATGCTGGGGCTCCTTTCTGGGCAATTGGAACACCCCGAAACAAAAAAAACCCACCCATGACAATCCAGAAGTTTCTCCAACACAGAGGCAGCTACAGGAAGCCCAGTGCTCTCTGCTGCTCCTAGCTTCCACACGGCTCAGAACCATGAGGATGGGAAGAGATCAAAACTGGATGGAGAAACTGCCCTCTGGGGTGGTACAGGAAAGCAGGATCAACTCCCCAGAATGCAGCATGGAGGAAGCAGACCCACTAAGAGAAATCATGAAACACAGCAACGCTATTGTCAGAGAGACAAGAGATTCTGCACATCCAGGAAGCAAAACTAAAAATATAAGACCTGGGAGAAGGGGAGGGTGTTCAGAAAACGAGGAGTTCATGGAATGAAAAGACTGGGAACAGAAACAAAAGCTGGGAAAATGTCTGACAAAGGAGGAGGGAAAGACAGAGGAGGGATATAAGATAGAAAAGGAATGAAAATTAGACGGTAGAGACCCACCCGGGTGGACCGCACGTTCGCAGCGAGGATTCCAGGAGGCGAGGATGAAGGGGAGGGATTCTCGGTGAAATGCTGTGTTTATTCCCCAAACTGGAGGCAGTCCGTGTGCAGACTGAAGGGGCCCTGAGTGCACAGTGTGTGGAGACACACTGATGACCACGCGTCGTGGTGAAGTCACAGCGCCCGGGATGAGGCCACGGTCGCCCCATATCCGAGGAGGAAACCTCGGCCCACGACAGACTGTGTGGATCGGAGTGAGCGGGCCTCTGAGCAGGCTCACAGCACACAGCGGTGAGGCCGGCCTTCCACGTGCTGCTCTGATGTGACCTCCAGCTCAGAGCCGGACCCCAGCTGAGCCGCCGGCTCCACACGAGATGCACTCAGGATCTGTAGGCTTGCATGGCTCAAGGATTGCCCCATACCACCTGTCTACAGGGTGTGCTCCTGGCAGCCAGAGAACTCACCAGCTGGAACGAGACACAGGGCAGGAAGGAGTGTGACCGCAAACGCGGGCAGAGCTGGGGACACCCACGAGGCACGGCTGCACTGGGATGTGATGAGGACTGACACACTGAGGCATTCGCCACTCAGAGCTCAGGGCCAGTGCCCGTCTCCTGCCCTGACGACAGATGGTGGAGGGAGGTGGGGGAACTGACCCCAGGTCGCATCTCTGCTCGGCCTAGCCCCCCATCCCTGCCTGCGGGGTCAGCTGGGCACGCACGTGTACCTGCGTATGGACGTGCTCTGCTCTGACCCAGAGCTGAGATCAGAAAGTCGACTGGGTAATGTGACAGATGCAGACACTGCCAGGTCTTCCGGCCAGCTGTCCCGCTCCTGCCCATGCTCAGCCCCTCCACACAACCCCCACCGCACCAGGAGCCCCAGATTTCCTAGGAGACCCTGTGGCCTTGAGCACTCAGGACCCCTGGGTACTTTGGTAAACACCTGGGCAAGCTCAAGTTTTTCCTGACGGTGATGAGTTGGCCTTTTCTTTACACAACGAGATAATGCAGGTTGTGCTCAGCCGTGTCTGACTTTTTCATGGACTTTTCCATGGACTGGGCCCCCCCACCCCGCCGCAGCCCACTGGACTCCTCTGTCCATAGGATTTCCTCAGTGAGAATACTGGAGTGGGTTGCCGTTTTCTTCTCCAAAATGCTTGTTAGTCAACATTTAAAAACTAAGCGAAGTCAGGAAAAAATAAATATCATATGGCATCACTCATGTGAAATCTAAAATAATGATACAGATGGACTTATTTTCATGACAGAAATAGTCACAGGTGCAGAAAACAAGCTTTGGGTTACCAAAGGGGAAGGAGGCTGGGAAGGGATAAGTTGGGAGATTGGGGACTGACGTGTACACACTACTATATGTAAGACAGATAACCATCAGGCACCTACTGGGTAGCACGGGGAGCTCTGCTCAGCGTTCTCCAGCAACTTGTGTGGGAAAATGATCTAAAGGAGGGTGGATATATACACATGTATAACTGGTTCACTCTGCTGTACACCTGAAGCTGACACAACATGTAAACCAACTATACTCCAATAAAAATAAATTAAAAACAACGTAAAACTAAAGGGCACACTTTTGAAGAAACGATAGATATGTGGTAAACATACAGGGAAATCAAACAGAAAGGAAGATTCAGCTGCGGTGGGCATTGGGGGGCATTTCTAAAGAACTGGTCATCTTTCTTAGATTTATTGATGAGTCTGCTGGGGTTCATTTCATTGTTACTCCCTAAACTGTGCATTTTTATTTTTTTAAGTTTTTTATTGAAGTGTAGTTGATTTATAATGTTAGTTTTTGCTGTATGTTAAAGTGATTCAGTTATATATATATATATATGTATATATCTATATGCATTCTTTTCATAATCTTTTTCCATTATGATTTATCACAGGATACCGAATGTAGTTGCCTGTTCTGTACAGTAGGTCCTTGTTGTTCATCCATCCTATATATAAAAGCTTATTATATCTGCTGAACCCAGCCTCCCAGTCTGTCCCTTCTTCCCCCACCCTTTCTTGGCAACCACAAGTCTGTTCTCTATATCAGTGAGTCTTAAACTGTGCATTTTAAATATCTTTCCTTATATATAATACAGTTGGTAATTTTTAAAAGTTCTTTAAAAAATGTATATGTCTAACAGTTACCCACACTGAATCACATCTTGCTAACTTTAGTCCAGAGTCCTTTTTTTTAATATTATTATTAATAGTTGTGTTAGCCAGATTTTGTGGTTTGGAAGGTAAAAGCTACATTTTATTTTTAGTTAGGCTGGACTCCAAAGGGAAAAAAAAAAGGCCCTTGAAGAAAGACATTTATGAAAACATTCCCCAGTTACCCAGAGGATACAGTTATATAATCCATGCTGCTTCCTCATTTTATGTTTCTGCAAACAAAATGGTTTTGTTTGTATTTAATGAAGAGTTAAGCATGACCAAGAAGTTGAATGAAATTTGAGATTAACCTCTGAGAGGTAGTTATGTGATTAAGTTACTTTTAAGTGGTAAAAAAAAAAAAAAAAACAGAATTTACCACCAACAAAAAGATTTCTGATTTAGTAAGTTGTTGTATGTCTTCAAATCAAAGCTTTCCAGTTAGGAAAATTTGATTCAAATATATCATAATTAGAGTCATTAGTAAGTTTAAAGTTTTCTATTTTTAAGAGGACAGTTTTTTAACATAAGCAAGTGAGCCTCTGTCTTTGAGACAAGCAGTCATTTCCTGATTCCCGTCCCTCACCGAAACGTACTTCACAGATGTGTTAAGGTCTTTGTTCAAAGAAGATGCTGCCGGATGAGGACTGAGTGCTGGAGCCGGGCTTATGCCTGTCTTCCTGGCTTTCCTCTTCCCTGGAAATGTCAGAAGCAGATGGGCCAAGATGGTGCTTTCTCAGCACAACACGAGCCGTTGTCACTCTTGGGTGCAATTTTCCAAGAGAAGCAAAGCTGAACAACTTTTAGGGCACTGGGCTTTTGTAAAAGTCCCTGAGACGTGGCAATGTCTGAAGATAACCCAAAGAACCTGCTCGTGCTTTTTTATTCTGACCTTTTTGTTCTGTATGTAAACTGTCCAGTCGGTCATCAGCTCTATGCATGAACATACCTCATTTTATGCAGTTAGAAATGTTCCTGAGAATTTCTAGAAAATGAGGTTTGTTGAGTCAGATTTGAAATACGAAGGCTTTTCATTCTCTGAAGGGTCCTCTGGGGGAGAAGGGGCAGCTGTATAAACAAGCTAGAGTTTTCTTAAAATGGCACGACTTAAAAAAAAAAAAAATCACAAAATTGAAGGTAACATAAGAAGGCACTCTGAAAGTTGACGATTTCTCTTATCCCTGCTAGATACGATTTTATCCTGATTTAAGAGATACGTTTACAGCACAGCACTGTATGAACTGTGAACACCATACTTGCAAGGAAAGCTTCTCAGGCACTTCTCCGTCTCCGGAAGCTCCATCTTCCAGGCTGAGAGAGGACGGTTCTGAGAGCACCAGCCTCCAGGAGGAGGACAGTGCGATGGGGAGGGGGCACGGGCACCCAGCAGCAAATGCTGCTGAGCCCGCCTCCCAGGGGATGGCCAGGACAGAGTGCAGGGTGGGGGATTTCCCCCAGACCTCCGTAGACTGGGCTGTCCCTGTCTTCCCCTACCAGCATGGCCATGTGACAGTGCCCTTGGGGCGGGTTGGCATCCGCCCAGTGTGTCTGGTACCTGGAGGGCCTGAGCCCACCAGCTCGAGCAGGTGGGTTTGAAGTGAGTCACCTGGAAAGTGAGAGTGATTCGGATGTTCAGATCCAAGAAGCTCCTCCTTTCCCACCTCTCACAGCTTCATTTCCATTGAATTCCCCATCTCCTGGACGAGGAGAAAATGCAGAACACCTAAAGGCCTTGTGCTGAGGAGCTCACGGCAGGCAGGGTGTGACCTTCAGCGTTTTGGCCTCAACATTAATTAACTGTGACCTTGGGAGGGTCCCTTGGGATCTCGCCCAAAGGAATGAACCTCGTCGCCCACATTTGTGTGTTCAGTTTACAAATCCCCAGTCCTGGATGCACTTCCAGATAAATCTGACCTTCTCCAGGATTCGTCTTACGTGACACCCCTCCTCCCAACTGGAATTGTTTCTAGTTTCATGTCTTTCTTGCTGGTGGGGAGCCTGGAAGTGTGTGCAGTGCAGTCAGGACACACAGGGCACCCTCCCCCTGCTCCCTGTCATCCTTTCCTCTGGTCACTGAGCCTTTGCATCAGTGACAGTCATGTGCTATAAATGCTCTCAAGCCTTCCCCTGAAAACCCTTTCCCTACTATGCCAAACAGCTCCATCTAGCAGGATTCCTTGATGGCTTCTGAGCCAGGAACTTCAGTGGGCCCCCTAGGGCAGTGTTTTTAAACTGTGGATCATGACCTACGGGAGAAGGCAATGGCACCCCACTCCGGTCCTCTTGCCTGGAGAATCCCATGGACGGAGGAGCCTGGTAGGCTGCAGTCCATGGGGTCGTGAAGAGTCGGACACGACTGAGCAACTTCACTTTCACTTTTCACCTTCATGCATTGGAGGAGGAAATGGCAACTTCTCCAGTGTTCTTGCTTGGAGAATCTCAGGGACGGTGGAGCCTGGTGGGCTGCCATCTATGGGGTCACACAGAGTTGGAAACGACTAAAGCAACTTAGCAACAGCATGACCTATGAAAGTGGATGGCAACCCCCACTAGTTTAAAACAAACTAGAAGAGAAAATACATAGTGCCCAGCCTTTTCCCACTATTCGTAGCACAAGAAGTCTTCAATGATACCATTATTTCAAAAAGGGAAAATAATTTTGTTTGTTGAAAGATCAGTACGTTATTAAGAACTCAGCATATCTTGTGATTGAAGTCAAGGTCAACAAGCTCTCTTGGGATATAAAGGAAGACTTGCTTTCATTTTATTTACTGTTTTATTGATCTACTTTTTATTTACTTGTTTTTGGTTTTCACTGTTGGGCTTTTCTCTAGTAGCATCGACGGTGGGGTGGCAGGGTCCTACTCTGTAGCTGCAGTGCTCACGCTTCTCACTGCAGTGACTTCTCTTGTTTCAGAGGATGGCCTCTAGGGCAGTTGGGCTTCAGTGTCTGTGGTTCCCAGGCTGTAGAGCATAGGCTCGATAACTGTGGCACACGGGCGTCGTTGCTCCGCAGCATGTGGGATCCTCAGGGATTAGGGATCGAACCCATGTCTCCTGCATTGGCAGGCGGATTCTTTACCATGGAGCCAGCCAGGAAGCCTTAATTGATCTACTTTTGCATTTCCTACTTCTGTTGGTATTTAAAAGTTAAGATATGTAATTTTAATAAACGGCAGTATTTTTATCATAAGATAGTACTTCTTATAAACCCACTATGTTTACAGCATTAATTGTTTTAAGGCCAGTTTGCTAACCTCAGCACTGATGGTTGACTCCAGGGGAGATGCCTTACTCTGAACTCTGGAAAGTGTGCCCTCAGGGCTGTCAGAGGAAGGGAAGCACAGCCCTCATGCAGGTCTGCCAGCTCTTGCTGCAAGGTACAGGGGCGCAAACACCAGTGTCTCCATGTGGCGACTGCTGTGTGGTGCCTAACTCTGTGGTCCAGCCGTCCGCAGCTCTGTGGTCCTCGCCAGGCTTGGCCCCTATGGGCACGCATGGTGGGCGTGGTCAGCCTCCAGGTTAGCTGGGATGAGCCAGTGGTCTCGGCTGATGGGCAGTGGCCCATCTCAGCACGGGGGGCCCTCAGTTCCAGGTCACCAAGGGTCCATCAGGGCTCAGAGAGATGGAGCAGAGGGACAGGGCCCCAGAGACTTTGGCTCTGAAGGGACGTCATTCCCACCGCCTCCCAGTTAAAGCGGCTGCCAGGCCAGCTGAACCTCAGGACGGGGACAGAGCCCGGTCCAGGGGGCCCTGGGGTGTTGGAGGGGAACCCCCAAGTCCCAGGACTGAGACAGGACTACAGAGCCCCATGTGGGGGGCCTGGGTGTAGGAGGGGAACCCTCGGATCCCAGGGATGGGACAGGACTGCAGAGCCTGGTGCCCAGGGCCGAGGAGGAGCAGGCCATCCCTGCAAACAATCCACAGCACAGTCTCACGTATTCCACATGGTAGACGATTAATCAGAGTGTATGTGGACTCAAAAATACACAACTTTTCTTAACATTTACCAGCACAGCCCTCCTATGTCACTGATGCAACGTAGACAGTCCGTGTAATAGCAGTTAATAGACTCCCGAATGACACATGTATATTACGCATACATTGACTAATTAGGGGTAGCTACTACACTCTACATTAAGCTTCTTTTGAGCGAAACCACCGACAGTTCCTTATGACGCAGCAGTCACCCGAAGTCAGCAGGCAGTTCCCTAAGCATAGTGCGTATCTTGTCACAACCATAGATGGTCATGAGAGTGAAGTCTGGAGCCCGACTTGGCCCAAATTCTGATTTTACCACTTATGAACTGCGTGGCTTTGGGTAAATCAGTTAGCCTTCCTGTGCTTCAGCTTTCCTCTCTGTAAAACAGGCTAATCATAGTAAACATGACTTGTAAGGTTGACATGAGGGTCAAACCTAAACTCTCATGTGTCCAGTGCTGGTCGCGGTACCTAGTGCTGGAGAAGGGCTTCTGTGACTGTGAACTGTTGTGATGGTTACCACCATCGTCCCTCATGACAACCCTGTGACGGGTGATTTATGAGGCATGTTCATACAAAACCCAGAAGGTACAGTCTCTTACTGTCTCCATCTTTAGGTAAGAGGTGGACAGAAGTCACAAAGGCACCATATGGCAAGACCCTCATTCATGCCCTGGTCTCTGGTCCCAGAGTCTGAGCTTCTCACCCCACAGAAGGCAGCCACGCTGTGTAACGGTAGCTTCCAGAGTAACTGTCTGCAGTCAAACATTTCCACGTTATGTTCTTGTTTCCCCTTTGTCAGCTTATCAGAGAAGCTTGATATTCCCAGTAAGGGCTTCAGTTGAGCAGCTCTTTTGTTATTGAGAAATTCCATGAGCATCAGCCAAATGAGGCAGGGGCTGGCATCTCCCACATACCGAGCGAGCGTACGGGCACACGCTTTGCAAACCTCTTGTGTCCTCATGACGGTACACTCACAAGGAGGACGGTACCCCTGTTTTATAGGCAGAGAAGCCAAGGCTGACGAAGACAGAGCTTGGCCACTGTCACCAAGCATCCGTCTGACTCCAAAGCTTTGCCACCAGGTTGAACAGCTAAATTGAATATCCAGAGATCCCACTGTGAATACTTTGTAAAGTGATCCCATGATAACTGTTACCGAATTGGCTTGGGTTAGAAGGCAGAAGCCTGGCTTCTTGGGAGCAACCCTGTGGGTGCCTTCTGATGAGTGACTCGGTTCTCTTCCTTCCAGAGGAGATCTGCACCCTGGTTATCGCAGAGACGTTCCCCGAGGACGCCGGCATCTTCACGTGCTCGGCCAGCAATGATTACGGCTCGGCAGCCAGCACTGCCCAGCTGGTGGTCACCTCAGGTACGCCAGGTCCCCACTGCAGAAAGGACCTCCGGGAGGACTGCCCAGCCTCCAGGAGTCAGGTTAAGAATCCCTGCTTCATCACAAAATGGAAGGCTGGGGGGGGGGGGGCCCGGGGAGGCAGGGGGAGTGGGCTGGGGCTGGGGGCTGGGCACTGGGGGTGGGCTGTGGGAAACAAGTGCTGAAAACGCAAGGTGGCGATGGAGTGGTGAGAGAACACACGTAGGCTGCGATTTCGAGTGTGTGTTCTCTGTTTTGGGAACAATGGAGCTGGCTGCCCATGTTCCCCTGCCTGCTGGCATGACGCGAGCCACCGCCGGGGATCGGCAGGCACCAGGGCAAGTAAGTCACTGTTTAACCCCACTCAGTAGACCTAGAGAAGCACAGAGATCTTAGAAACCAGATTTCACTGCGAGCTGAGTCCTGCGAAAAACTCAAGCGATGAGTTTTATTGATCAAACCAACCTCCAAGCATATCGGGGCATTTTTGTAAACTCAGAAACTTAGCACTTAGGGAAAGCATGAACCCATTCTTTTCCTGTTTCTTTGACCTATAGTTCACCGTTTTCTGGGGCTTCCCTCATGGCTCCGTGGTAAAGAAGCTGCCTGCAATGGAGCAGACATGGGTTTAATCCCTGGGTGGGAAAGATTCCCTGGGGAGGGGAATTACAAGCCATTCCAATATTAGTGCCTGGAGAATTCCGTGAACAGAGGAGCCTGGTGGGCTACAGTCCATGGGGTCACAAAACAGTCAAACATGAGTATTCTGTTATTATTAACTAGCTTTACTTGGGTTTTATGGCATTATTTCTGTTGTTTATTTTACAACAGCTATAAAATACCTCTTTGACCAAGCCGGCACCTAGCACCGCGGTCAGGAGGCAGTCCTTAGCTGGAGGTGGATTCAACACTCTGAAAGTTTCAAAGGGATTTTTTTGGAAGCTGGTGAGCTGGTTGGTAGGGGGCGGCAGAGACACAGACAAAGCAGTTTAGGGTGATGGGAGGGATTCCTGATTCCTCATCTTCAGTAAGAAAGGAGCTGTCAGGTTATCCTTCACAGGGCTCCGCTGGCAGGACTGAGGACTCTGTTAACAGGGACTCCAGGGCTGTGATCGGAGCCACAGAGAGGGTCCAGAATTTGATTTGGGGTTGAGGATGGTCCCAGCGAATGGCCCCGGCACAGGTGCAGTGCTCTGACCATGCAGCCAAAGCTCCGGCTCCATGCCTGTGTGGCCCACATTAGCCAGTAGTATTTCCTGCTTTTCTCAGGGATAAACCTACTCTCGGCCAAACGTGATCAAGAGCTGTTTTCGAGCTTTCTGCTCGCCCCAGGGAGCATCTTCAGGACACTCCAGAAGCCCTGCTGGGTGCTGAGCGGGGCACAGGGTCCTCAGAAGACACACTCTTGTGTCAGGATGCTCTCCGTTATCCACTGAGAGTGATAAGCAGTGTTCTGTGCTGAGTCACAGCTGCAGCGGTCCCCTGAACGAGAGATGATTCCCTATGAGGTCACAAGACATTTCCCTCAGAGCCTCACTCGGCTTTCAGACATATGAGTGAAGGAAGGAATTCCCACTGCTCAGCACAGAAAACCTTTGTAGCCTGAGCTAACCTCCAGGAAGCACAGGTAGGGTGCTCTAGGCTGGAACACTAGAGGATGATAGTGTCTGTGTGGTCTTTTTCTTCTTTACATTTGTTTAAAGTGAAGTCGCTCCGTCGTGTCCGACTCTTTGTGACCCCGTGGACTGTAGCCCACCAAGCTCCTCCGTCCATAGGATTTTCTAGGCAAGAGTACTGGAGTGGGTTGCCATTTCCTTCTCCAGGGGGATTTTCCTGACCCAGGAATCGGACCCGGGTCTCCAGCATTGCGGGCAGATGCTTTAGCATCTGAGCCACCAGGGAAGCCCAAAATTATTTAATTGGAGGAAAATCACTTTACAGCATTGTGGTGGGTTTTGCCATCCATCCACGAGAATCAGCCACTTGGTGCACATGTGTCCCCATCCTGAACCCCCTCCCGCCTCCCTCCCCAGGGTTGTCCCAGTGCACCGGCTTTGAGTGCCCCGCTTCACGCATCAAACTTGCCCTGGTCATCTGTTTTCCATATGATAATATACATGTTTCAACGCTCTTCTCTCAAATCATCCCAGCCTCGCCTTCTCCCACAGAGTCCAAAAAATCTGTTCTTTACATCTATGTCTCTTTTGCTGCCTTGCATATAAGATCGCCATTACCAGTAATCTGTTGTCATTGTTTTTTAGCTCTTGTTTGAAATTTGTTAATAACCTGGTGGCTGGGGTCCCACTTGTGAGCCACCTGGGAGATGGCATGAGCCTGGGGAACCAGCCTGGCCCGCCCCGCATGGACCCCTGCTGCATTGTCCCGTCAGCAGCCCCGGGCCCTGGGCTCCAGGCTGTCGGTGAGGTGGGAAGGGGCTGCGGCCGGGCATCTTACTGAGTCCCCTCCTCTCCCTCCCTCAGCCAATACAGACGCCTGCGGCTATGACTCAGCGGGAGAGTCCAGCAGTGGCCACTTCCCGCCGCCGTCTCCCCTCTGGGAGGCGAGCCCCTTCGAGGTGGTGGCGCAGAAGCCGGCGGAGCCCCCTCCCGTGAGCAGCCCCCAGTCGGGGCTGAGCTCCGCTGCTGACAGGGAAGCCACCGGTGGGCACCCCGTGCGCGGAGTGAACGGCGTGGTGAATGGCCGATCAGATGGCGGTACCACTCTCCCCAGTCCGTCCGCCCTGCTGTCCCCCTTGAAGGAGCCCCCACCTCTGCTCGCCAAGCCCAAGCTGTGAGTACCTCTGCTGCACGTCCATGGTCTGGCCTCTGCCAGGGGCCCAGGGGCCCAGGGGCCAGACCTCCCCCCGGGCAAGGCCTCCTGCAGACAGGTGTCCCGGCTGGTGTGACCTTGCTACTCAGTGGGGCCCCTCAAATGTGAAAAACACCCCAAAGCAGAGAAGTAAGTGAGAGGCTTGGTTCAACCTGCCTTTTGCTAAAAACCATAGCTGGCTTCAGCTCTGAAGGTGTCCTGCCCGGGGTAGAGGTCTCTTCAGGAGGTGGGGAAGGACCTGCTCAGAGCTGGCCTGTGAAAATCCCTGCCACTGTCTTCAGTGGAGGAGGAAATCTGACTAAGCACGGGAGCCTGTGGCTAGAGATGGAGGTTCCAGGTGTGGCAGGCTGCTGGAGGGGTGGAGGAAGAGTGCCTCCCCCAGCCCAAGCTGCTGGGTGCAGGGTTCCACGGAAGGCGTGTTTCCGCCCACACCGCTTTCCTACTTGGTTCCCACTGTTACAAAAGATGATGAACCTCGTATGCGCAGTTTGTGCTGGCACCACCGGGGAGGGTGGTGGTGGACGGAACCATTAGAGAGTCAGTTAAGGGATTCCTCTGAGCAGAGCAGACCTGAGTCCCTACCCTGACGGAGGTCAGCAGGAACATCAGAATCCCGTCACTGTGCACGAGGGGCGTGTTTCCACGAGGATGGACTCTCCAGGGCCTGTGTTCCCCTTGCTGTCTGGAAGAGGGGTGTGCTGTGGGGCAGGACCTTGGGACGGGAGTGACTCTGCTTCCTCCCTCTGCCTGTGGCTCATTGTGGGAACAGGCCGGTTTTCAGATGAGGATGGCATCTTGCATTTGTTCATCACTTTATTGTTTATTGGGCAGTTTCATGGGCGTTATTAGACCAATCAAATAACAAATCAGCCAGACTAGTGCCTGAATCAACAGATGGGCAGGCCCTTCTCTGAAAGGAAACTTCTGCACACTGTATCACAGTTTTAGAACTTGCTCTTCTATTATCTTTTACAATGAGCACCTCAGGCTTCCTCCTGTATCTGCCAGGCTCGTTTTGTGGGCCGTGGGCTGCTCAGCTGTGTACAGTAGCACGTTCCTCACCTAGACCGAAGCCCCTCTGAGATGCGGGACAGGTCTCAGCAGCTCGGAGAGCCCACCTGAGGAGAGGTTTATGCCCCTGTACCTCCAGCCTGTTGAATTAATTGCCTCTGCCGTCTGCCTTTATCTTTGCATCCTAAGTGTGTATTTGCAGTGCTTTCGATGAAACAAGACACCATCCCTCCTGGGGTAGGGAGGGCAGATGCCCACTGACAGGACTTGATGGCTCTTGAGTATAAATCACAGGAGAGCAAACGGGAGGGGCTGCTCACAGGCCTCACAGCCATCCTTATCTCAGGGGTCTCAGCAGCTCTTCAGCTCTGACTCGACTGTGTGTGGGGTTGTCTACAAAAGGTGGACGGAACACCTCTGTGGTTATTAAGAGCTACTTGTAAGGCTCGGGCACAAGTTTGAAGACTGCCATCAGGATCTGCTTATTAGTCAGGTTTTCAGTTTAAAGTCAAGTCCAGGGAAGGTGGATTTCAGTGTCTAAATTCCCTTCATGAGGAAATGGAGGGCAACTTGGTAGCTTAGAAGTAACATTGGTGGTAGCAGGTTTTCGTCCTGCTTTCTGTTTTCAAATCTTTGTGTGTTTAAGTATATCCTTAGAGCATCCCTTCATGATGTTCATGTTGTATGAGTGCCTTCCAGTTACTACGTAGGAAGTGATATGTGATTGACCCTTCCAACATATGTATCAATTTTTAAATGTTCTTAGGAATTAATAGCACTTTTTTGGATTTTGTTTTCATCACAAAGCAAGTGCATGCTTGAAGTGGCAGGTCAAACAATACGGAAGTGGTTGAGGGAACCAGTGCCAAGGTCTGGTATGAGGCCTTCCACCCCTTTCTCTGTTATCATGGTCTTTTCTGAGAAGGTTGGCTCATTGTTTTAAAGGTTGTATCTGTTGATAGGAATACCATTGAATGACACCTACAGATAATGTGGAATGATGTCCAGGATGTCAATGAATAATGTAGCCACTAAGTAAAATCCTTATACATGTCTGTTTCTTTTCATACTTTAGGAAAAAATGAAATTTTGCATCTTATGATTAGCAGTGAAAAAACTGGTCTACTCAAATCTTTTTTCATCAACCCATGATTTTACTCCTTTTCATAGAAAAGGAGAGGCTTATATTTGGGGGGTGGGTAGAGAACTTTATGGCATACCATTCATCTGAATCGTTTGTGAGTAAACAAATAGGAAATAATTAGGAGGGACTAAAAATAATAGGAATTTCAATATTTACTCTTATTAAGTGAATCTGAAAAGGGTATTTGATTTGTCAGATTCCTGAAAAAGTGTCATTGTCAGAAGGAAAATCTCTTTGTATTCTTCCTTTCAAATAGCTCAGTATCCATCATGGGAGGGGGAAAAAAAAAGACTAAAATGATAAGATGGAAATGTCCTAAATTCCTTTTTGCCCCAAGGTTCTGGAACAGAAACCCCCACAATGGGTCCTGCTGCCCTCCCAGCCCTTGGCTGTCTGCCTCTGCCCTAGGGGTGCGTCCTGGCCCAGGGCTGTGGGTTCCCACTTTCACTCCCAGGTTCCCACGTTCACTCCCAAGGCGGTGTCCTTGGCTCAGACTCTGCCCCTCCAGTGTGAGTTCCCTGGGGCTGAGCATAGCCGTTCAGTGTGTTCCAGGTGCCCACGCCCCACACCATAGACCAGAGGGGCACTTTCACTCCCCTCAGGGAGGCCGTGAGCGTGTCCGTGAGTCTCCGTGCCCGACACTCCACGTCGTCCCTCGCAGTGCGCAGGAGAGAAGTGTAGTCCTGCCGAAATCACAGTGTTTATCAGAGAGAAAGAGGAGGGAAGGAAGGTAAACTAGCTGTGAGCTACTTGTCATGGTATCGTCCTTGTTCAGAGCCCACCGAGTAAGTCTACAAATGCTGCCTGAAGAGGCAAAGTAAATACACCACTCAGCTTATTAGTGGGAAACAAAATCCCTTTCTTCTTGCTGAAAAGCAGTCCCTGAAAGACACAGGCATGCACAGTCTCCAGGGACAACCTGGGAGGGGCCTGGGAGCCGCGCTGTGCGTGTGGAGAACACGGAGGAGCGGGCCCCGTCCTCTCACCAAGTGCATCTCCTGCATCAGGCCCAGAGACGTGGAAACGGCAGCACGCTGCTTTCAGGCCCTGCCTCTTCCTCCTTCTCTGATGCCCTTCCTCAGTGTGTGGAAGGAGCCCATGAGGCATCCAGGAGGAGACCAGAGGAGGGGAAGCCAGGGCACGCCCCTGTGCTGGACACAGGACCACTCAAGTGGAGCGGCGCATGCTGCGAGCCGAGCGTGGGTACCCCCTCCCCTCAGAGCTCCCATTGGTGTCTGTAGGTGGCAGGGTGACCCTGAGGTGCTCCCTGCTCGGTCAGCAGCCCGAGCTGTGCGTGGAGCTGCCTCTGCTTGCATTCTCACTGCCGACCCCTGCACCGGCCACTGGAGGAAGCAGTATCAGGATTCCTACCTGAAAGGGCCAAATGGCTTCTCAGATGGGCCGCTCCTTGGGACCCTTGCGTCTCCCTCCCTCCTTGCTCTCGCTCACACCCTGAGAGCCCTGGTTCTTCCTGCAGCGCTTGTCTCACAACGGGACAGCCCAAAAAAATGCACTGCTGCCACCGTGTCGCCTGGTCCAGTTCTGGGCTGGCATCTGCACGATGAGGAGCAGCGGAGAGAGCAGACGGGAAGGAAGGACAGCTGCACCACTCTCATCAGAGAGTCAGCCGAGCCAGACCTGCTCTGCCTGGAAGCTCCCCAGAATCCCCACGCTGCTCCTAGACATGAAATCCGGGCTTGGGCTTCTCTTGCCTGGAGTGTTCGTTCCCTGGCACGTCTTCTGGCTGCGGACGGCTGGCTGCTCCCTTTCTTTCCTCTTACCACCTGTCCTGAGGCGACCCCAGCTGTCCCCACAGCGCAGAGCTCCTTCTGATCTCTGCTTGCTTGCCTGCATGCTGGTCAGGGCGATGTTTCTCCCACGGTGATGCTTCTTACCGTGGAAGACCTCGCTGTCCTCTCACTGCCGTTTTGCTGGGTCCTCGGTCAGGGCCTGACAAACCGTAAACACGCAGAAATATTTTGAATGACTGAAACAAGAACATACCCACGAAGAGAAAGAAGTCTCTCCCATTTAGATTGACCTCATTCCTCGGGCTTACTTCTGACCCAGATATACTATAGGGTTTCTACTCTCTGTCCCCACCAACTTCAGAGGTTTCCCCCTTGACGGTACTTCCCACTGACCCGCTTGTCCTGGAAGCTGAGTGAATACGCAGGATCAAATTAAAACCCCACTAATGCAGTCACAGTAGAGAAGGACATCCAGGGCACTTAATTTGGGAGCCTTTCCACTTCCTCGTCTCTTCTGTGTCACCTTTTATGAATGTCATACTTGACAATGCTGTAGAGAACATGAGATGTGTGGAAAAACGAGGGACCCTTGCCCCCTGCTGCCTGCTGGCTGGCAGACTGGCACACTGCTGCTTCAAGATGTGTGTCCTTGAAGGGTCAACAGCGTCTGGTGCAGGCGTCTGCTCACCTCCCGGGGGCTGCTGGCTGCTCCCTCCCCATCCTGTTTACGTCCCCATCCTTCGGCCCAAGCCCCAGGTGCAGCATGTTGGAAGTCTTCCTTTCACCTCTGCTGGTTGGGGTTCAGGATCTCACTTTTGAATTCTGTCACTCTGCCTGTTTGGCTTTAGAGCACAAATGGTCTCCTAGGTTCTATCCTAGGGTAAGCCTTACCTGCCAGATCTAAACATACACAACAAAGAAAAGATAAGGAAAGGGGTTAGGGGCAAAGTAAGAAACAAAGGTCAAAGAGAACCCTCTCCCAGCAGGTGTGATGAGGTCCTTAAAGGTACAGAAATGTCCTAAAAGAAGCTTGAGTCCTTCTTGTGTCTAAAATAGAGTTGGGAGTATTTGCTGATAGCACTACGTATATCTGAAGTAGTTCTCAGCCATCCAGAAGAATGCTTTGTGTTCATCTTAAATGTTACGCGCTTTCCTTGAACGAGAGCATGATGATGCAATCTCTCTGCAGTGAATCCATCTCATCCTGTCTAAGTGCACCTGAGGGCCCCTTGGGTGACCACAAAGTGAGCTGGAAAATGTAGTCCCTGCTGGCTAGAAACCTTTTATTTTTAAAGAGCCAGGGACCTGGCTCAGAGAAAAGACAGAGCCATATATGAACCACATGCCCAGAGACAGTGCTATGAATCTGGTGTCCAAATGTTAACAAAAGTGTTGAGCAAAAACTAGTAGAAGAAACTGGTGTATGCTCTGAATGCTAATTTTGTGAAAGAAAAGGTACTATTGCATCAAATTAAATGTGTATTGTGTGGGATTCTCTGGCAGCCCAGTGCTTAGGACTCTGTGTTTTCACTGCTGATGGCACTTTCAGTCCTTGGTCAGGGCACCAAGACCCTGTAGGTCACATGGCATGGCCAAAAAAATAAATAAGTAAAAGTTCCTACTGTGTGTTAGAAGGAAATACAGCAAATGTTACCAGGAGCTCTCAGGGAGGTGGGCTACTGAGCAGGTGATGATTTCTTGTTCACTTATTCCCCAACTGATTTTTCAACAATATGAGTTCTTTTATGCTTCCAAGTGCTATTTTAAAAGAAATAAGCTCTGGGACTTCCCTGGTGGTCCAGTGGTTAAGACTCCATGCTTCCAATACAGGGGCCCAGGTTCTGTCCCCAGTTGCGGAGCTGAGATCACACATACCTCGTGGCATGACCAGGAAAAAAAAAAAAACAGAGACAGTTTTTTAAAAAATTCATTAACAAAATAAGCCCTTTTGGAGCCTGTTTCTCCTGTTCTCTGCCCTCTGTTCAGCCTCAGCTCAGTCACGAAGGCCGCTCAGCCCTGAGCACAGCTGGAGGCAGGAGGCTGTGGCCCCGTGAGTTCCCCCCACACACACCCCCCACCCCGGCCCCAGCCCCGGCCCCGAGCCCTCCTCTCCTCCAGATGCTGGGGGCTCCTGGACTCCCTGTGGACTGTGACCGCATCCTGGGAGCCCTCCCTGGAGAACACCCTGTGTCCCAGACAGACTCTGCTCCTCACTCACTGTCTGTGCGCCTCTCCTCTCCACCAACCCCACTTGGTTCCTCCAGAGGCGTGTCTCAGGTATTGGGATAAAAGTGACAGGAGTCAGACATTTCCATCTTAAAGCCCAGATAAGCCAAATATTTTACAGATCAGCCTTGAGTGACTAGTCCACGTAAGGCCTCGCACAGAAAGTAGGATGAAACTTCCAGCTCAGAAGCACTGGGGAAGGAGAAGAGATACGAGAAGGAAGATTGAGGTTCCAAGTCAGATAACAAAACTGTCAGGAAAATACCTGCTGACAGAGGAAGCGGGGCTGGGGCGAATGGGATGAAGAAGAGCCAGCAAGGCTGAGGCCAGCGGTGAGAGAGGTCAGGGAGTCCAGGACAGGAGTTGTGTACTTTGTGGAAATGGTGAGAACCCACTGGGGTTGGACACTGGCCCAGCGCCCTCAGGAGTCTGGCCGCAGGACTTGGTTACAGCCGTGGTCCGCCCTCCAAAGGTGAACACCGCGGCACAGCTTTCTCCTCGGCCAGCACCACCAGCCGGGCCCTTGTTGGGTCAGAAAGGGAAGCAGGTGAAGCCAGATTGAGGGCAAACAGAGCTAGGAGTCAAGGGAATGGACACCAAGGATGAAAATGACTCAGGAGGGGAGATAGGGGAACAAGCAAAGGGAGAGAGGATGCTGAACGTCCAAAACCTCAAGACAGAAGGAAGTTGCAAGAGGTCGAGACATTCCAGGGATGTCTGAGTGTCCAGTGGAGGTGGAGGACAGGATGTCACAGCATGGCAAAGGTGGTCAGGGAGCCTGAAGTGGACACTTTGCTGGGGCTGACTCTGCAACCCCATGGACTGTTGCCCGCCAGGCTCCTCTGTCCACGGGATTCTCCGGGCAAGAACACTGGAGTGGGTTGCCATGCCCTCCTCCAGGGGATCTTCCCAACCCAGGGATCAAACCCAGGTCTTCCACAATGCAGGTGGATTCTTTACCATCTGAGCCACCAGGGAAGCTCATGAATACTAGAGTGGGTAGCCTATCCCTTCTCCAGGGGATCTTCCTGACCCAGGAATCGAACCGATGTCTCCTGCATTGCAGGCAGGTTCTTTACCAGCTGAGCTACCAGGGAAGCGCAAAGTGGACACTTTAGAGGGAACGTCAACATGGATGATGGCCAGGGGAGCAGGAAGCTACACACTGAGCAGTGAAGCTGTCAGCAGTGAGGACCTGGCCAGGGCTGGCATCAAGCTGGGGAGAGGAATGATGACAGGGGCGCAGAGACGTTGAAGAGAGGCGGCCCCCCTGCGGGGGTCAGCACTGTCCTTGAAGTGGACCGGGGAGTCCAGGACCACGCAGGACCCGCCTCGGTCAGAGAGGACCACGACGGGTTTCCTAACATTCTCAAGACTTTAGTAACATGCGTCAGTACAGAAGCATTTCCAGGGACACTGTTTGAGGAGGCCGGGGACTATAGAGGGGGCCAGGGCAAGGGGACGGGGAGGAGAGGCAGGGGCAGGCTTCCTCAGGGGAGGGTGGGGCAGGAACGTGAGCGCCCTGGGGCCCCCTGCTGGGGTTCTGCGCTGAGCAGCCCAGGCACGGCGTTTGTAATGAGGACCTCTCTAGTCCAGGTCACACTTGTCTGTTCATCGCTTCTCATTTTATCTCCATCGTAGCAGTGTGTTCATTCTGTGATGACCCACCTCTTCCATCTGGGGAGGACCGTGAATGGGTTTTTATTGCATAAGCCTCTTTCCTAGATTTTGATACTATAAGGCAGTCATTCTCAGCTAGTGACTCTCTAACCCACCGGTATTGAATTTCAGTTTGTGTCTGCAACTTTTACTGCTGGAGGATTTATTTCTGTCTGCTGCAACAGACAAACATCAGGTTGCCAGTTTTGTTTTTTTTTTTTTAACCATCCATTTTTTTTTTTTCTGTGAACGTGTAGATTCTTCACTGAAAGGAATCCACCACCTAATGGTGAAAATATTAGTCACAGGGAGCTTTATCTGAGTTAATTCCTCTGACATGTGTAAAAGCAGACTGCTCATTTTCTCAGCAAACCTAAGGATGACTGTTTCCTTACTTGACTTAAGTTATGATTACACAAACCTTGTGGAGAGCACTGGAATGGATGTCGGTTTTTGAAAACTTTTTCCATATGTAGCAGGGAACCGCATATTCTTTCATTTGGTTTTAAGAATAAGGTCCTTATTAAACAAGTTGGATAAAACACGTAGATTTTCATGAGACACATTGGCTGGATAACTGTGTGTAATATGACACACAAGTTTGCTCCCTTCTTCAAAAGGAAGCGATGAATTAATTGTTGTCAGGACCTGCAGCTTTGCTGTGCGAGGTTCACATCTTCTGACCCTGGGTGTAGAGGTCATGTGAGGGTGACGTGGGTGCCTCCTGTGATCAAGGCTGTGGGAAGGATATGTACTGACTCTGAAGGGTTTTGATGATGCTCAAAAGCCTTTGTAAACAAGAGCGTTCAGTTAAGTGTCTCTGTCTCTCGCGTCTCTCCCCCTTCTTAACTCAGAAACCCTGGAGTGTGCCTGTTGTATGCCCTGCTTTGGTTCACAGCTTCCCATGGGTCCCCCTTGTATGTCTATGAGGCTGAGGGTGTATCTTTGCAGATGGTCTTTGCGACCCCAGCCTCCTGGTAAGAAGCTAGTGACACTGTGGATTCACTAACATACTCTCCAAGTAGTTTCCCTTCTCTCTGCATGTTGGGAACCGCAAAGAGTAGGTCCAGCTCAACTGGTGTGCTTTTTTATCTCAGAGGATTTTATAAATCGGTCACATATGGGTAATTATATGGCTCGACTATCATTGCAAACTTTTCTGCTTTCCTAGTAATAGCCATTAAATGTGAAGGTTGTGAAAGATTTCTGGAAAGACCACAAATATTTTCTTGTCCTTGTTTCTTTCTTTGTTGGAAAATAGTTCCCGTGCCATCTGGTTTCTGGGATGTCTCGTTGTGTGCAGTACCGTCTGCGGCAAGAAAAATAAAAGCCATCAAACATGGCCTGAGTACCACGCAGTGCACTGTGAAAGGTCTCCTGTCTTTCCTAACATGGACTTCGTAGCTTGGCCTTCTGGCCCAGGGTGAAGCCTCATTCTGGGAGACTATATTTCTTGTCTGGTTCCCTCCTCTCCTCACAGCTGTTGTTTTCTATGAGCAGCGTCCTTTACATCCAGTGTGCATTCTGTCACAAAGCAGCCTCACACGCAGAGGAGAGGGTTCCACGGTGAGGCCGCCTAGAGAAACCGCAGGAGTTTCACTTCATGTGTTCTCATTATCCTGCGTTTAAGAACAGTGTTTGGTCTCGTCCTTACTGTGACAGTCTGACACGAAACAGCTGTCTTGCTGGAGAGAAAGATAATGAAGAAGTTTTCATTTTTACCAAAAAATGGCATACAGAAGTTTCTAGAAGCAGTGAGATGGCCCCTGTCCATGCGCTACTTGAGAAGTTGATTTCCGCCAAGGGCCACTGCCCCAGTGGTCACTGTGTGTCGCCCACGGGGAAGTGGCAAGGCTTTCTCTTGCACAGAACGAAAGGGCAAAGACCGCCTGCACACAGCCCGTGGGAAGCAGTGTAAGTACACTGGACTTCTCCCGCAGTCGTGAGTGGGTGGTGTGAGGAAGGAACGGCTCTCCAGTGCTGCCTTTGTTCTGGGTCCTCTCACTCGGGACAGAGGAGGGTGCCACGGAAACCGGAGCCCTGGAGCCGAGGCCCCTACTGGGCCACCCGTGTTCCATCTCCAGGCCTGCATCTCCTCCTTCCTGAGCGCCTGGCAGGATGCAGGCAGGCTGGTGACGAGGCAGACATCACCCAGATGTAGACCAGGCCTCAGGCCTGGAGCGGGATTTGGATGGAACCCTGTGGCTGAGGGAGTCCAGGCAGACAACAGGCATCGGGGATGTTTGGGGAAGCCAGCCTGCCAGGCCGGCTCTGTGTCATTGGTTTGGGTGGGAGGTTGGCCTGAGCTGAATGGCCTTTTGCTTAAGAGCTTGACCTCTGGAAAATAACCAGAAGCTGCTCCAACACTGTCAGTATCTGTCGATGATATATTAAAGTTTCGAATTCCTCTGTCTCCCAGATCCTTCCCAGCCTGCAGCATACACTCCACAGGGTCTTGTTGTTCAGTAGGGTAGTTACCCAGCTGTGTCTGACTCCTTGCGACCCCATGGACTGTTGCGCACTTGGCTTCCCTGTCCTTCACCATCTCCCGGAGCTTAGTCAAACTCATGTCCATCGAGTTGGTGATGCCATCCAACCATCTCATCCTCTGTTGTCCCCTTCTCCTCCTGCCTTCAATCTTTCCCAGCATCAGGGTCTTTTCAAATGAATCAGTTCTACACACTAGGTGGCCAAAGTATTGGAGCTTCAGCTTCAGCATCAGTCCTTCCAGTGAATATTCAGGACTGGTTTCCTTTAGGATTGACTTTTTCCATCTCCTTATAGTCGAAGAGACTCTCAGGAGTTTTCTCCAACACCACAGTTCAAAAGCATCAATTCTTTGGCGCTCAGCCTTCTTTATGGTCCAATTCCACAGAGTCTAAAACAAACTAATTTAGGGTTGTATAAGAAAATAAGTGGGTTCCTCTAGCTTGCTGCATCCCACTTGGTTGTGAGCAATCTCTCATTTACTCTGGCTTTATTCCCAGATTGAGTCATTTTCCCCCAGTGTCAAATTTCCCCTGTGATCTATTTTCACATGAAATTTATAGACATCAACTTTTTTGATCTTTTTTATTAATTTTTTTCCTTGAGCCATAATTGTCATGGAACACCATATTAGTTAAGACATGCAGTGTGTTTCCTATACATCTGTGAACATTGTGAAACGGCCACCACAATAAGTCCATTTAATACCCATCACTGTAAGGAGGCCATTGGAGACCTGCTCGTTTAGCAGCTTAGAAACATACAGCACAGCATTGTTAACTGTGGCCACCCTGTGATCCGTTACATCCCAGACTTAGTTTTCTTACAACTGGAAGGGTGTAGCTTTTGATCCCTCTTCACCCATTTCACTTACCCCTCACCACCTCCAGACTCTGACAACCACCAATCTAGTCTCTGTATCTGTGAGGTCAGTTTTTGGGGTTTTGTGGTTTTCTTTTAAAGATTCCACATAAAAATGAGATCATACAGTTTGAGTCTTTCTCAGTCTGTCATGTACCATAATGCCCTCAAGGTCCATCCACATTGTCAAGAAGAGCAGAACTGCCTTCTTTTTATGGCTGAATATTGCGTATGTGTGTGTGTAGAAGTGGGGGAGAGCGAGGGGACACCCTCCTGCCTTTACGTTTGCCCATTGACGGATGCTTAGCCTGCATCCTTGTCTCTGCTGTTGTAACGGTGCTGCGGCAAATGTGAGGGTGCAGCTGTCCCTTGAAAATGGCAGTTTCATTTCCTGAAGATAAACGTCCAGAAGTGTAATCACTGGCCCAGAAGGTAGCTCTGTTTCTAAGTTCTGTGGACTCTCCCTCCCGTTCTCCATGGTGGCTGTATCAGTTCACATCCCCACCAGCAGTGTAGAGGCGCCCCTTCTCTCCACACCCTCTCTAGCATTTACCAGTTATAGACTTTTCAGTGATGGCCATGCTGACAGGTGCGAGTGGACACCTCATCGCAGTTTTGATTTGCACCTCTCTAGTGATTAGTGAGACTGAGCATCTTTTCAGACGTCTGTTGGCCATCTGTGTGTCTTCCTTAGAAAAATGTCGGCTCAGCTCCTCTGCCCATTTTTAATCAGGTTGTTTGGGTTTTTTTTTTTTCCCTGCTGTTGAGCCCTGTGAGGTGTTTGTATAGTTTGGGTATTAACCCTTTATTGGTCATATAATTTACAAATATTTTCTCTGTTTTGGTGGATTGCCTTTTTGCTTTTGTCGATGGATTCCTGTGGTGTGAGCATGTCTTGTTCTAAGAAACGGTCTATTCATTTGTGATCCATGTTGACTTGTGTAATCAGAATACTGTCTAAAGGTGAAACAGGATTATGATGGAGATTACAGAAGGGAAAAACCACTCTATAGAGTGCTAACCTGAGAGTCTCCACTGTGGGCCGGACGCTCCCCCCCAACAAAGGCACATGGTGGGTGGATGTTTATCCTATGGGAGCAGTGACTGTTCTCCTATAAGAAGAGTAAGTAGACATGTTGGACATTTTTCCTCTGAAAATGCTGAATCGCTGCTACTTGTACAAGCTGGCTGTGTCACGCTGATGTGATATTTCAAAATAAGGAGTTGCGTAAGTCACAGAGAAAGTGTTTCAACACCTTTGTGCAGGTATGGGAGACCCAGTCTGATGATGGGTGTGTCTGGGAGACGGTGCTCAGGCTCACCCAGTCTATTTCCCATCTAGGTGGTGGCTTTCTTTTTATGATGAACTATCGGTAGCTTTGTCGGGTCTTGTTGAGACCACCAGGCCAGCTAGTCAGCACCTTCTACACACAGTTGCAGCTTTTTCTTGTTTAACTGAAAAAGTTCTTTTTTAATAGTGTTTTCTTCATTTCTGCGGTGCAACAGAGTGACTCACTTATGCATGTACATACACATTCTTTTCACATTCTTTTCCATCATGGTTTGTCACAGGATGCTGACTGTAGTTCCCTGGGCTACCATTCTGTTTGCAATAGTTTGCATCTGCTAGCCCAAACCCCACTCCATCCCTCCCTCCTCCTCGGCAACCACAAGTCTCTTCTCTGTGCCTGTGAGTCCGTTTGTGTTTCATGGATAAGGTCGTCTGCATGTATTTTAGATTCTACATATATGGTATTTGTCGTTCTTTGACTTCGCTTAGTATGATAATATCTAGCACTGGACCATTGCTACAGATGGCATTATTTCATTCCTTTTTATGGCTGAGTAATATTCCATTGTATATATGTACCACAGCTTCTTTATCCGTTCATCTGTTGATGGACATCTAGGTTGTTTCCTTGTCCTGGCTATTGTGAAAACTGCTGCAGTGAACATGAGGGTGCATTAAATATTGCATTTCTTGTGTTATTTTCCTGCTGTGAAAGTATCTGAAATGCAGGTGTGTCCCCTGGCGATCCCTGCATTCTCTTCTCCATTCTTGACCAACTGCTCTGTGGCTCAGGTCACAGCTGTTCCTCCTGACTCCCCTTCACTGTTTTCCTGGCAGTGCCTTTCCCACTTTCTTTTCTTGGTTCCTGGTTCCTAAATGCCAAGTGTTTCGTTTTTTCATTTCCCTCTCTCATATGCCAGAAACACATACCCTCCAGTAGCTTTCAAAGAAAGCATAAAGGACCAGTAGCTTCTAGAACCAGACATGGAAAAACGGAGTGGTCCCAAACTGGGAAAAGAGTACTTGAAGGCTGTATATCATCATCCAGCTTATTTAACTTACTTAACATCATACAAAATGCTGGGCTGGATGAAGCACAATCTGGAATCAAGATTGCCAGGAGAAATATCAACAACCTCAGATATGCAGATGATACCACCCTAATGGCAGACATGAAGAGAAATTAAAGAGCCTCTTGATGAAGGTGAAACAGAAGAGTGAAAAAATTGGCTTAAAACTCAACATTCAGAAAACTAAGATCATGGCATTCGGTCCTATCACTTCACAGGAAATAGATGGGAAAAAAAATGGAAACAGTGACAGATTTTCTTTTCTTGAGCTCAAAATCACTGTGGATGGTGACCAAATTAAAAGATACTTGCTCCTTGGAAAGAAAGTTGTGTCAAACCTAGATAATGTATTAAAAAGCAGAGATTGCACTTTGCCAACAAAGGTCCATAGAGTCAAAGCTATGGTTTTTCCAGTAGTCACGGATGGATGTGAGAGTTGGACTATAAAGGAGGCTGAGTGCCAGAGAATTGATGCTTTCCAACTGTGGTGCTAGAGAAGACTCTTGAGAGTCCCTTGGACAGCAAGGAGATCAAACCAGTCAATTCTAAAGGAAATCAGTCCTGAATATTCATTGGAAGGACTAATGCTGAAGCTCTAATACTTTGACCACCTGTTGCAAAGAGCCGACTCATTGGAAAAGACCCTGGTGCTGGGAAAGATTGAGGGCAGGAGGAAAAAGGGGCAAAAGACGATGAGATGGTTGGATGGCAGCACTGACTCAACAGACATGAGTTTGAGCAAACTCTAGGAGATGGTAAAGGACAGGGACTCCTAACATGCGCAGTCCATGGGGTCATAAAGAATTGGACAGAACTTAGCGACTGAATAACAAATAACAAATGACCCTGGTTGTCTGAAAAATGTTTTTATTTTATCCTCACACTGAATTGGCAGTTTGACTGGGTGTGAAGGGACAGATAGATTTTTCCTGAAAGTCTTGAGGAAATCGCTTCAGAGTCTTCCAGTTTCCAGTGTTGACATGGAGGAGTCCAGTGCCAGTCTGCTTTCTGGACCTTTCTCTGTGACCAGTTATTTTTTTTTCATTCTAGAAACCTGTCAGATCTCATCTTTGATCCTGATGCTCTGAGATTTCCTCAGTGATGCACAGTATTTTTCCAACCTTATACAGGATATTTAGGTAGGATAGTTGCAGTTTGATAACTTTTTCTGCAAATTTCTTCCTATGACTTTCTGCTTCCTCTCCAGGTTCTCAGCCCTCTCCTGCCAAAACTTGTATTATCTTGATGTTTAGCACTGCTGCATTAGACCTGAGGTTCTGATTTTCTTTTTTTTTCTTGCCTGTTTTGTGCTTTCTGTAGATCTCTTCTGTAGACCTTTGTCTCCCAAACCTTTCGCTGAATTTGTCATTTCTGCAGTCATACTTTCATTTCCCAAGTCTTCTTTCTCATTCTCTAGATTTTCTGTGGCATCCTGCTCTGTGTCAGGGATGACATCGTGCCCTGTATCTGTCTGCAGCTATTAATCATTGGAGGGTTTTTTTTCTGGGGGTGACTGTCATTATTGTTGTTACTTAGCTGTCCCCCACCATTTTTGGCATTTTCTCTATTCCCTCAAGTTTCTTCCTTTCTTTCTTTTTGTATCCATTTGCCCTGAATTCTGTGTCTGAGGTTTTCCTTAAATATCTCATGATCACCGACTGGAAGCTGTCTGGTGGGCTGGAGCTTGCTGGCGGGTAGTGGTTCCCTAGTGTTTGGTAAGGACCCCAAATTCCAGGGTCTACAGGCCTTTCCTTGTAGGTTGCTCAGTTTCTCCAGAAGAAAAAGTGTTCATTTCCTTCCCTGGCCAGTACTGGACAAGCAGGGACTGCTTGGCAGACATCTGGAGGCTGGGGGAGAGGGGCCTGACCTCATCCCTAGGTGGACACATCTAATTCCTGTACCTAATTCCTGTACTCATCTGCAGCCCCTTCCCTCGCCCCTTCCCTCTGCTGGGCCAGGTGTTGCTGGGTCTGACTGTCCCCACAGTGGAAGCCTCCTGACTCTGAAGGACAGCAGGAGGTGTGGCTGAGGCTCCAGGAATGGGTGGAGCTGGTCTCCCAGGAACCCCAGGCTGCCCACTGCTCCGGGGTCCCCCCACCTTCAGAGGAGGCTAGTGGCCAGGCCTGCAGCTTCTCAGAGAGCGTTCTTCCTGTTGGTGTCAGCTCCTGGGGTCACCTGGTTCCCACCCTGCTGTCCTGGAGGTCAGTGAGGCTCCCTTCACTCATATCCCAGGGAAACCACAGTGGTTCTCTCTCCCTCCCTCCCCTCTAACACCCCTGATCTAAGAAACAAACAAAAATAGAATGCGTCCATTGAGTCCACCACATGTCAGTAAAAGCCCACTTGTGACTTTGGACCTCGTTGTTTCCGGAAGCAGTGTAGACTGAGGAGAGCCTCCTACTGCAGACTAGGTGACCTTGAACAAGCCTCTCACACCCCATCTCAGCTCCTCCTTGAGTCAAGGGCGTGTCGATATACCTGCTTCCTGGGACTGTGGTCTTCGGAACAATGTGCTGGCACAAAGCAGAGCCACAGGGCGGGCACTCAGCTGGTGCTGCCTACCATTGCTGGCATCATTTTCATTAAGGCAATGTAGACAATGACTCTTTTGTTCCTTGACTACACATAGAGAAAGTTTCTGAAATAAGGAACTTGCGAAATACAAGTGAATTTTCCCTAGGTTATGTTCCCTCCCACCTCTCCACCCCGGCTTCACCTTGAAAATACAGTGAGGAAAAAAATTTGATGGAAAAATCACTGACTGATTAGGAGTTCTGGTTTTCATTCAAGTCCCCTAGAGTTCCTGAAAATTACACGTGTGAACTTTTATATGCTGAATATCAGAAATGAGGGGAGTAGGGACTTCCCTGGCGGTCCAGTGGTTAGGACTCTGCACTTTCACTGCGGGGAGCACAGGTTCAATCTATGGCTGGGAAACTAAGATCCCCCTGCTGCATAGCACAACCAAAAAAAAAGAGAGAAAGAAATGGGGGTGGGGCGGGGCCGCTTAATGCTTACATAAGGCTGCAGAATGTTGATAGTCTCAGCTCTAGCCACGCAGGAAACACTGCTCACGGACCGCTGGGGACCCTCAAAGCACTTTAATAGCCAACTGATATGTCACGAAGGAGCAGTTTCTGAATTCACCAAGGCCTGTCTGCATCTCCTCCCGTAACAAAGAACTCTGGAAATTTCAGGCAGCCCAGGACCCCTGTCTATGTCTGCAGCCCAGGACAGACCCTCTTCCACAGGGAGTTTCTGCAGGACCCTTACTGGTCCGCTCTGCTGAAGCTGCTCCCCTCTCTTGTTTCCATGCAGGTGAGTGGCTTAGACTCAGTGCCAGGTGGTGAATATCTTGAAGAACAAGTATAGCGATGATTCAGAGGAGCCGTGAGTCATGGAGGAGAGAGGAAACTTGATGTGTGTTGCTGGGGTGGGCCCGGAACAACCTGAGCTGACGTAGGGCAGGCTGGTGGCCTTTTACTGGAAAGCCAGTAACTTTAACTGAGAAAGCCAGTTGCTGCCCACCCGGTCCAGAAGTTCAGGGTCTGTTGGAAATGATATTTAGGATCAGGGAGCATAATCAGAAATTTCAGAAGAGTGTAGGATGTTTACAAATGGCTCCAAAAGCAACCATGAGCTCAAAGGGCAGTTCTTCCCTTTTCTGACCTTAAAATGATTCCTAGTCAAACCAAGGTTATCTGCGTGCTTCACATAAATAAAATCATACTGTGTATAAACTTTGTCTCTGGCTACTTTCATTAGCATGATGGTGTCATCACTCACCTAGAGCCAAACATCCTGGAGTACGAAGTCAAGTAGGCCTTAGGAGGCATCACTACGACCAAAGCTAGTGGAGGTGATGAAATTCCAGTTGAGCTGTTTCAAATCCTAAAAGCTGATGCTTTGCAAGTGCTGCTCTCAATATGCCAGCAAATTTGGAAAACTCAGCAGTGGCTGCAGGACTGGAAAAGGTCAGTTTTCATTCCAATTCCAAAGAAATGCAATGCCAAAGAATGTTCAGATTACCTCACAATTGGACTTATCTCACACACTTGCAAAGTAATGCTCAAAATTCTCCAAGCCAGACTTCAACAGTATGAGAACCTCCAGATGTTCAAGCTGGATTTAGAAAAAGCAGAGGAACCAGAGATCAAATTGCCAATATCCGTTGGATCACAGAAAAAGCAAGAGAATTCCAGAAAACCATCTACTTTTGCTTTACTGACTATGCCAAAGCCTTTGCCTGTGTAGATCACAACAAACTGTGGAAAATTCTGAAAGAGATGGGAATACCAGACCACCTGACCTGCCTCCTGAGAAATCTGTATGGAGGTCAACCAGTAACAGTTAGAACCAGACATGGAACAATAGACTGTTTCCAAATTGGAGGAGTACATCAAGGCTATATTTTGTCACCCTGCTTATTTAATTTATGTGCAAAGTACATCATGCAAAATGCCAGGCTAAATGAAGCACAAGCTAGAATCATGATTGCCGGGAGAAATATCAATAACCTCAGATAGGAAGATGACACCACCCTTATGGCAGAAAGTGAAGAGGAACTAACAAGCCTCCTGATGAAAGTGAAAGAAGAGAATGAAAAAGCTGGCTTAAAACTCAACATTCACAAAACTAAGGTCATGACATCCAGACCCATTGCTTCATGACAAATAGATGGGGAAACAATAGATTTTATTTTCTTAGGTTCCAAAATCATTGCAGATGGTGACTGCACCCATCAAATTAAGACACTTGCTCCTTGGAAGAAAAGCTAGAACAAACCTAGACAACGTATTAAAAAGCAGGGACACTACTTTGCCAACAAAGATCCATCCAGTCAAAGCTATGGTTTTTCCAGTAGTCATATATGGATGTGAGAGCTGGACCATAAAGAAGACTGCGCTATGAAGGATTGATGCTTTTGAACTGTGGTGTTGGAGAAGACTCTTGAGAGTCCCTTGGATAGTGAGGAGATGAAACCAGTCAATCCTAAGCAAAATCAGCCCTGAATATTCATTGGAAGGACTGATGCTGATGCTAAAGCTTTAGTACTTTGGCCAAGTGAGGCGAAGAGCTGACTCATTAGAAAAGACCCTGATACTGGAAAAGACTGAAGGCAGCAGGAAAAGGGGACAACAGAGGATGAGATGGTTGGATGGCATCACTGACTGGATGGACATGAGTTTGAGCAAGCTCTGGGAGATGGTGAAGGACAGAGAGGCCTGGCATGCTGCAGTCCATGGGGTCGCAAAGAGTCACACACAACTGAGCAACTAAACAACAGCAGCAACAAACAGTGTAGCGTGGATCTCACTATTCAGTATTTCCTTCTTTTTTAGGGCTGAATAATATTTCACTGTATTAATTTACCACATGTTGTTTATCCATTCGTTTATTCATGGACATTTGTACCTTCTCTTTGGAGATATATCTTTTCAAGATTATGAAAAGATACTGTACCCATCTTTTAATCAGGGTGTTGGACTGTGTTTGTTCTATAATCTGGCTAGTTGGCTTTTATCAGATAGGCAGTTGCAAATATTCTTCTGGATTTGGGGATTGTCTTTACACTCTCTTGAGTGTCCTTTGATATACAAAAGTTTTTAATTTTGATGCAATCTAGTTTATCTCTTTTTTTTTTTTTTCCTCTTGTGCTTTTCGGTATCATTTTTAAGAAACCATTGCCAAATCCAAAAATCATGAGGATTTACTTCCATGTTTCTAAGAGTTTTATAATTTTAGCCCTTCTATTTAGGTCTTTGATCCATTGTGCTTTGCTTTCTGTATGCGCTGTGAAGTCAGGGTCAAGCTTCTTTCCTGTGTGTGAATATTTAGTTGTATTAATACCAGCACTGTTTGCTGAAGAGACTGTTCTTTCTCCATTGAATGATCTTGGCAGCCTTGTCAAAAACCAAGTGACCATTCACACAGGGGTTTGGCTATACACCCGGGAGTGGATCCTCAATCATATGGTAGTTCTGTTTTCAGTTTCTTAAGAAGCGTCCGTACTGTTCTCTATGGCAGCTGCACCAATTTGCAGTCCCACCAACAGGGTAGGGGGATTCCCTATTCCCCACATTTTCAGCAATGTTAATAGTTGGTGTTCTTTGATGATGGCCTTTCTGACAGGCGTGAGGTGATACCTCATTGTGGTTTTGATCTGCATTTGCCTGATAGTGGTTTTGAGCACTTTTTCACATGCTGGTTGAGCACTTTTCCACATGTCTTATTTGGAGAGTTGTCTACTCAGATCGTCTGTTTTTTTAATTGGGTGTTTGTTTGTTTCTTTGCTGTTGAGTCGTATGAACTGTTTATGTATTTTGGACATTAACCCCTCATCATTCATATCATTTGCAAATATTTCTTCTACTCAGTAGGTTGTCTCTCCATTTTGTCGATGATTTCCTTTGCTGTGCAAAAGCTTTAAGTTTAATTAAGTTTCCATTTGTTTATTTTTGCTTTAATTTCCTTTGCCTTCGATATAAAAAAAAAACATTGGTAATGATTTGCACAGAGAGTGTTCTGTGTGTTTCCTTCTAAGAGTTTTATGGTTTCTGGTCTTACATTAGGTCTTTAATCCATTTTTGAATTTATTTTTGTTTATAATGTCAGAGAAGTTCTAATTTCATTCTTTTAGCGAGTTGGCCAAAGAGTTCATTCAGGTTTTTCCATAACATTTTCTGGGAAAACCCAAACGAACTCTTTGGCCAACCCACTGCATACTACTGTCCAGTTTTCTCAGCACCGCTTACTAATATTACAGTGACTCTCTTTTCTCCATTGTATATTTTTGCCTCTTCCGTTGCAGATTAATTGACCCTAGTGAGTGTGTTTATCTCTGGGCTCTCTATCCTGCCCCACTCATCTGTGGGTCTGTTTTTGTGCCCTTAATTCATCTTGTAAAATTACTGACATGTGTTGAAAAAAATATGCCCAGTGTGATGAGTACAATTTGATCATCAATATAATTATCAAATATTAGTGTGCTGTGTCTGACTCTTTGAGACCTCATGGACTATAGGCTGCCAGGCCCCTCTGTCCATGGGATTCTCCAGACAAGAATATTTCCTTCTCCAGGGGATCTCCCTGACCTGGAGATCGAAACCCGTGTCTCCTGCGTTGCAGGCAGATTCTTTACCACTGAGCCATCAGGGAAGCCCATTATTGTGCTATAGTCATTAGCAACTAATGAAGTGAAATGATTTTACCAGCTATGTCTTTGTCACTGGCAAAATCCCAAATCCTGATTACCTGAGGTATCAGTTTTATCCTTAAAAATCGCAATGTCTGGAAACTTTTTTGAAATTGTACCTAAGATTCAAGTTTACATCTTAATTAGGAAGCCCAACTAACTATAGCTACCCATTTATTTCTAAAAGAAAGTGCTTAGTATTTGAAGTTTCAGTATTAAGTGGTGGTGTAAGTCCTGGAGTTTGGTTTCTCTTTGAGCTGAGACTGCTCTGTGTCCAGCGGGTGGAGGGAACCGCAGGGGCCTTGGCCGCACCAAGCGCGTCGGTATGTCGACAGCTCCGTCAGACAGCCCACGCGGGGTGTCTCAGCCACAGTCTGTATGTCCTGCCTTGTTTCTGTCTTAAAAGGTTTGGTGGGAATGAGGTGACGGCATGGCTCAGCCCGAGATTGTACAGAGTTGCCAGTCTCCTTTTTTCTTGTCCAGATATATTTCTGGTCTGAGCGTCTTTTTGCTCCGGGCGCCACTTTCTCATATTATTTCATGTCTGTCATCAGCTTTTATCACAGATAAGCTACTGGATTTTAAAAAGTAGTCTTGAGGAACACAATATTCTCTGAAAGGAAACCTGCCAAAAAATTTGTGCTATTCCTCTAAGCACCAGAATTAAGAAATGGAGGGAAGGGGATGGGAAGGAGGAGGCGGGGGTGGGGAGTCTCCCGTCATGGGGGTCGTGAAGTGGGAAACGCTCTCCTTGGGGGCCAGGGTCAGGGTCAGGGTCAGGAGCATCAGAGGTGGAGCCTGCTAGCCTTCAAGGAGCTCAGACAGGAGCAGAGTTGGGGCAGTTCGCCCCTGATGATGTCCTGCTGACTCAGGCAGCGTCCCCCTGAGCTCCCGGCCCGGACAGCCTCGCCTTCTCGTTCCTGGGCCAGCCTGGGTTTCAGGCCCTCCGCGTGCTCGTGGGGCAGCTCTGTCCATGTGTGCTCTAGGATGGGGCCCGTTGTGCTCCAGACTCCTCTCCCCAGTGTCGCCATTTCGCTGGACGTTTGTCCAGTTTCCATAGGTTACCCTGAACCTCGTCAAAGAGGGACGCAGAGACAAGACCCCAAAGCTGCCCGTGGGGTCGGGAGAGGAGCGGTGGGTGGGCCTCTGCCTCAGAGCAGGAGTTGGTGTCTCAGCTCGGTGCCTCCATTTTGGTAACATTTTTCCTCTCGCAAAACGCCATTGCCTTGTGGCTGTTAAGGTGCTTACCTTAGTAATTATATGCCTTAGTTTTATTATATGTACATGCATGTATATATAATGCATGTACATTATACTCCTCACACACACACACAGCCACACCCACTCACACACATATACACATCCCCACTCCACACATACACCCACAAACTCACATACACTCACACACACACTCTTGCACGTCCACACATACACCACCACATCCCCCCCCACATACACACCACACTGACATACATATACACGCTCACACGTACATTCACATACACCACACACATGCATACACTCACAGCCCACACACACACCTCCACACACTTGCACTCACATGCTAACACTCTCACACTCACACATACACACACATTCACAACCCCAGACACACACACTCCCATACACTCAGACACACGCTCATACACATATACACATACACACCCCCTACACATACATACACACACACACACACACTCACACATGGCACCTACGCGCGCACACACACACGGCACCTATGCACACACACACACACACACACATACACACATGCACACTCACACATGGCACCTACGCACACACACACACACATACACACACGCACACTCACACATGGCACCTACACACAAACACACACACAGTCACACATACCCACACACACTCACACACGTACACACTTGCACACGACACCCACGTGTTGGTGGCCAGGGCCTCTTTTGGGAGCTTGCAGTCCTGAGGGTGCATGTGACATTCCCATGCTTGTGACGTGACTGCAACCCCAGGTACCAAGTCCTCATAGCAGCGTCCAGGGCAAGAGTGTGGGGCACAGGTGGATGTCTTGTGAGGCTCTGTTTATTTTATTCTGGACATGTTCCTTTCCAGTAGATTTTCCCCTAAGGATCTTTGACCACAACTGCATCTCAGGTCCATTTTTCGTTCCCAGAAAAGGTGAGAGAGTGGGGCCCCTGGCAGTGGGTCCTGGAGTCATCCTGATCGCTGAGACCTGTCACAGCTCAGAAACCCAGCACAAGAGAACCTCCATCCGCTGTCTGAGAAAACAGAACTGGACACAGGTGGGGTAGGGAGGCTGTTGGGGCGCTCACGTGCGCAGACCTCCAGCTGCCCCGACACAGGTTGGGTAGGGAGGCTGTTGGGGTGCTCACGGACACAGACCACTGGCTGCCCCAGCATGCTAAAAAGCATTCCAGAAGAGACCCTCAAGATCCTGTCCAGTTACTAGTGACCCCAGGGTCCAAAATGAGCTGACAGTGATGGTGGGCAGATGGACAAGGGCAAACACTGCGGGCGACCTCAGAGGGCGGCAGGGTGGGTATGACATGGCTGTCAGGCATCCCAGCCTTCATCTGATGGATGCAGAGGGGGTGCACACGGGGCTCTCCCGAACCCCATTCCATCACAAGCACCCTCTGAGCCCCTGGGGGAAACAGATGCACACAGGTATACACCATGTTTGCTCTGCCTGCTGCCGGGGTTCTATGCAGAGTGAGGTGCCCATCTGCATCCCCTACTCTTCAACCACCCGATCTCATCTGAACTCTGAAGAGGGGGTGGGGCAGACTGGGGACGTGCTTGTCTTTAGTGCTCAGAATCGGGGAATTAACAGAATGCCCCCAGCTCAGGTAACTAAAGAGACGCTGATGTCAAACATACTGGAGCCTGCTTTTTTAAAAAGTATAATTGTATGGGAATATTACTACTTTTGAGTGTCAGATGAAGACAGCTGGAGAGTGAGACACTGAAGAAACACTCTTGCGATATCTGGGTCCATCAGAAGGAAGCTATGGGGAGGAGATTGCGGAAGGCTCTGGGTCTGTCAGAAGGAGGCTGTGGGGAGGAGGTTGGGGAAGGCTCTGGGTCCGTCCTAAGGAACCTGTGGGGAGGAGGTTGGGGAAGGCTCTGGGTCCATCAGAAGGAACCTGTGGGGAGTAGGTTGGGGAAGGTTCTGGGTCTGTCAGAAGGAAGTTGTGGGGAGGAGGTTGGGTAGGGCTCTGGGTCCGTCCAAAGGAACCTGTGGGGAGGAGGTTGGGGAAGGTTCTGGGTCCATCAGAAGGAAGCTGTGGGGAGGAGGTTGGGGAAGGTTCTGGGTCCATCAGAAGGAAGCTGTGGGGAGGAGGTTGGGGAAGGCTCTGGGTCCATCAGAAGGAAGCTGTGGGGAGGAGGTTGGGAAATGTTCTGTCTGTGTGCACTGTCTGCCATCACACAAGTAACAGGGGCCAGAGTGTTTCCTGGGAGAAACTCCCTTACTAACAAAGTGCTCTGCAGCAAGATGAGAACTCACTATTGCTGCTTTCTCCTTGCTGTGACCCTGCTCAGGTTCTGGTCTCTGCACAAAGTGGGGGCAGCCTCACTGACCCCCCCACCAAGCCCATCGACTCACTGAGTGCCTCTTGGGAAGATTCTGCTCCCTGAGTCCCAGGGCCCATGAGTCTGGAGCCCACCATGACCGAGGGGCAGAGAGAAGGAGCACTCTGCTCTTGCGTCCCTGACTGCTGGGAGGTCAGCATCTTGCTTCAAAGACCGAGGCTGGTGCCGCTTTCTGGGTCTTGGAGGCTAGGGTTCTGGCCATGGTGGCCGCAGGCTGTCCGTGTTCCTGGCCGCGGGCCAGCTCCCTGGGGCAGTGTCCATGAGCTCGAGCACCGATCGAGTCTGATCCCCTCGCTCGCATTTCTAGCCCATGTCACCCTCATCCTAGTATCAGCTTTCAAAGCCATTCCAGGGTGTATTTTTTTCATTGATTTGCGATCAGAAGCTGATTGAAAAAGGGCAGCTTAAGACCCCGTCAGGAGTCAGGTCTGGAGTCAGCGATGCTGCAGAAAATCTCACTCTTAGCCAACATGCATGAGGACAGTGGCGTGACCATAAGGTGGGATGGCCACCTGAGAGGCTGGGGCGGGAGGCATCACATACGGCCCATGGCGGTGATGGTTAGTTTCCTTTCCTGACGCTCTGTCTCTTACCACACGTTCCTGCTGCCCCACCCAGTGCAGGCCTGGACGTCTGCTCTGTCTGCCTCCGGCCTCCCCTGACGTTAATCCTTGTGGACCCTCGTGTTCACAGCAACTCCAACTGATAATACATTAGTCAGGGTCATTTCTGTTATTCTGCTTTTTTCAACTTAATATGCAGCATTGAGATTATTACAAGATGTAAATGGCAAAATGAATAAGTATTTGTTGGACAGTTTAAATTATAAAGCTTTCTTAGAAAATGAGAAGAAGGCTTTCAGGCACAAAGTCCAGGCAGAAGAAATGGCTCCTTCTGATGAGCACGGGCGCAGGAGGAGAAGAACACAGCTTCAGGGGGAGATGCCGTCCCCCATGGGAAGCTGGTCCTGAGGCCGCACTCTCGCTGCTGAGACCAGAACCCCCAGCTCACCTGCGGCATTCACCTGCCTCTTCTCTTCCCTGGCTAGCAGACGTCAGCACTGTTATGTTGGAAACAATTTCTGACTTGCAGTTGCTGGGTTCTTATATATACAGCAGGCATCGTTGTCATCTTGTTTCCTGTTAATTAATTGTGTGTCAGGAGGATTTGAGAAAATGGTCCAGGCCGTGCTCAATAGAGGGTTGAGTGCTGTGTGTATTGAGCCTTTGTGTGATGTAAGCTACTCAGAACATGTGTCTGTTTTGTTGTGCTGTCTCAGACCCTTGGAAAGAGAAACGTTCTAAAAGATGTTTGAAAACATGATTTGGGGAAGAAGAGAAATAGTGATAAGACTCTGTTTTCCTTTTTCGGTCCCTCTTAAAATGTCTGCATTTTCTTTCTGTGAAAGTGCTTTTGAAGAAAGGAAACCTGCTTTCTCCCACAGTCTGATTTGAAACTTTGATTGTTTCGGAAAGATGAGGCCACTTTGAATTGTGGATATAACATTGTAAAAAGACTTTACAAGTGTAACCATGGCTGTCTCTGCTTATTCACTTTGATTTTCGTCTCCAACACACGTCATCATGCTGGGATTTTTTTGTCTGAGCTGAAACAGACAGATATGAAGTTTCTTAGGCAACCTAGCAGGTGCGTTCAGGATAACTGAGCATGAGATTGCCAGAAAGGACCAGGAAAAAAGCTGAAGTTGGAGTTGCTGTGATGGAAATTTCTTTTGAGAGATGGAAAACATTAATTTAAAAGAGTTCAAGAGTTGAAGCCAAAAGCGCTGGCCAGGTTGTGTAGGAAAAGACTCTGCAAGACTCCCCAGCCACACTTCCCTTTGAAAGGCTTTTCCTCGCCAGTGACATGAAATGGATAGAAGTCCTCCCCTTCCCTGAAGTCCTCCCCTTATGAACTTCAAGGCGGGGACTGATAGCAACTACAAATGAGTTTAAGAAAACAGGCGGAATGTCATTAAATTTTTTTTAAATGTTCTGTGACATCTATTTTCCATTTTGCTGTGCTGTTTAATTAGCTTCAGTCTTGCACAACTGCAGAAATCTTACTTGCTCAAAATAGTATCTTGCAGGAAGTGACCTTTGTTTAATAGAGAAAAATGTTAAGTGTCATATGGGCTCAATTAACTTCATCCCAAGTTTCAACTGTTCCCCTGGCTTCAGAATCCATACAGCCTGTGTCCATACAAATCAAACTCGGGGTGGTGGGGAGCTACCCACAGTTGGTGCTGCTGTCATATTTCTGAGATACCAAACATGGAAGAAATTTTAAAGAGATTAGTGACACTTGAAAGGACTGCTCCTATTTGCCTTCACATCTTTTATAGAGGTTTCTAGCTTCTGAGCTAGTGAGGAAGTCAAGTTCTGGGAGTGTGCTAGGTGTGCAAACTTTTTGAGAACAGTTTTCTTGAGAGCGAGCAATACACCCTGCAACAACCTGGAACAAAGGTACCTCCTTTGCTGAGGCCTGGAGGTCCTGGGGAGCTTGATTGGGACGCGTCCTGGAGGGCAGACAGGAACATCGTGCAGCAGAGGGAGAGTGGACAGAGACACTCCATCAGCAGCTGACTTCATTCTGCGTTTGCCAGAGCACTCCAAAGCCAGCCCCAAGACCAGGACGCCACGGGGAGGGTGCGTGTCACCCTGTGCTCTGGCCCCCAGGCAGGCTTGCTGGGTCCCCACAGGCTCACACACTCAGTGGTGCCCAGGGGCACGTGGACAGCGGTGTGCACTGTGCTCTGCTGACTTTTCTCTGCAAGAGAGTACATGCATGCTCGGTCGCTCAGTGTATCAGACTATGCGATGCTATGAACCATAGCCCACCAGGCTGCTCTGTCCATAGGATTTCCCAGGCAACAATACTGGAGTGGGTTGCCATTTCCTTCTCCAGGGCATCTTCCCGACCCAGGGATCAAACTCAAGTCTCCTGTGTTGCAGGCGGATTCTTTACTGGGAAAGCCCTGCAGGGGATGCTGCTGCTGCTAAGTCGCTTCAGTCATGTCCGACTCTGTGCGACCCCATAGACGGCAGCCCACCAGGCTCCTCTGTCCCTGGGATTCTCCAGGCAAGAATACCAGAGTGGGGTGCCATTTCCTTCTCCAATGCATGAAAATGGAAAGTGAAAGTGAAGTCGCTTGGTTGTGTCCAACTCTTCGCAACCCCATGGACTGCAGCCTACCAGGCTTCTCCATCCATGGGATTCTCCAGGCAAGAGTACCGGAGTGGGGTGCCATTGCCTTCTCCATGCAGGCGATGAGTGAGTGTTAATTACACCCAGGTCACTGTACACTTCCCTGACAGTCAGCACCATTCCCAGCTCCTCCTTGAGCCCTGCGCCCACTTCTTAGCACACCTGCCTTCTCTGTCTGACCCAGACTGGTTCCGCCCACCCAGCTCCTGCCCCTCCTTCCCCCTCAAAGGAAGTGGCCTGGCTCTCCCAGCCCTGGCTCATATTGAGGCTGTGTTTGTCCTGGAGAAGGAAGCAGTCACAGAGGAGAGGCATGTGTGCCGAGAGTATGGCATCGAGGTGTTTTATGCTGTAAACACTTCATTGTTGGGAGACCACACCCATGAGCATTGTGGGGACAGGGGCAGGTTCTGCTCCGTGAACATGCCTGGGTCCAGAGGCAGTCTTATGCTCCAGACGTGAACCTGCTAGGGGAGTGTTTCCAGTGAGGGTGTGGGAAAGTCAGTGACAGGAGTGATAGGAGTCTGAATAGTCTGTGTAGTATTTCAAAAGATCTTGCAGGTTGCACAGGTCAGCTGAGACCCCTGTCTTATTTGCACTTGACTGCCTGTCTCTTTGTTCATCACACAGCGCTCCCCACACTGCCCAGATGCTCCAGTGGGTAGTTAGGTATCATCCCTGTTTAGCACCGAAATGAGTCACTTCCTGCCAGTTGTTGGGTTTCCTTTAAACAACCGAGGACCCCTGGACCATCTTGCGCCCTGTTCTCAGTGACTCGCTGCCCCAGATGCCCCACCTTCCCATTTGCGGTTCTTCATCTCCGAGCCCAGCTCCTCCTGCCAACACCCTGTGCCCTGCCATCAGGGAGGCACAGGCTGGCCAAGCACCTCCTGCCTGGGGACCCTCATGCACTTTCTCTGAGGGTGGTCTCCCCACCAGACTAGAGCTCTCGGACACCAGGCCGCATCCGTCTTGCTCTTGGCTTTGCCCCAGTCCTGGCACGCGTGGACTCTCGATAAACACGAGTAGGTTTAAAGGATGGGTTGTATTTATCGTCACGCCAGGCGGCCTTTGTCCATTCGATGCCTGATTACATCGCTGTTCGGTCCTTTTCCAGAGAAGGAGCTTGTCCTTGTGAAGGTGTCAATCATCACAAGTGTCGAGGACAGAAATTTACTTTAGTTCATTTACACTTGAGACTTATACACAGGGACCCTCTAGATTTTGGTAAAGACTGTAACGATGCTGTCTCTCACTCTGTCATCAGGCAGTGCTGTGAAAAGTCTCTCCTTTGCTCAAAATTCTACTCCCCTTGACAAGAAGATTCTGTTGTGTCTGATTCCTAGTATGTGAGCTGTGTGATCCAAGGTCTATAAGCAGCTGACATGAAGATTCTGCTGTATCCAATTCCTAGTATGTGAGCTGTGTGATCCGAGGCCTAAGCAGCTGACATGAAGATGCTGTTGTGTCCGATTCCCGTGTGTGACTTGTGTGTGATCCGAAGTCTGAAAGCAGCTTAAGGGCAAACAGAGCTTCATTTGGAGCAGGTCCCAGGTCTCCGCTACACCAAGAGTGTGAACGAGGCCACAGAAGGGACACCAAATTTCAGCCTTTCTTGTTTTCTGCCTGTTTGGTCTGTTCTGGCCTGGCTGGGAGCCCAGTGATAGAAAGCTCCTTCTGTTGGACCCTGACTGCGATTCCATCTTGCAGTCCTCAGAACGCCTTCAGGTGTCCACCGTCTATCTGCTCATCTCCTGGGTTTTCCTAAACCAGCACAAGGTAAATGGGGGGAGTTTGGCAGTTTCCAAGTGTAGCAGATTGGAAGCTGCTTCTTCAGTCTGCGTGGCCTCTGCTCTCAGTAGAGGGCCTCCTGGAGGAAGAACAGCCAGTGAGCTCCACAGGGGTCTGTTTTCTTGGCCTCCTGACCAACGAGTGGGGTGTGGGGAGCAGCCCACTGTCAGAGCCGGCACCCCCCACCCCATCCTGTGAAAGCCCTGGGCCCAGAAGACCTCCCTCAGTGATGGGGGTCATCCCTTTCCAGACCACCCAGGAGAGACCACCCTCAGGGAAAGACAGATGTCTGATTGAAGTTCCAGAACCATGCTGTCTAGGGAAGGATGAGGTGGGGGCTGCCCCCCGGGGAACCTCTCTTCTGCTTCCCTTTACTTGGCTGTTCAGGGACTGGGACCAGGAGGTAGGTGTCCCATCATATTAGGGCTTTGCGCTCTATACAGTGGCTGGTCCACAGGGCAGCTACTTGGTTGCCCCGTCTCAAGGTCATAGACATACTCCCCGAATGTCTCACAGGTGTGAAACAGAATAAAACCAAGTCAAGCTAAAGTCCTGGGAAAAATAGGACTCTAGTCTCATGGGCTGCCAGTAAGGGCCCAAGGGATTCGGACAACCTCACAGCTAGAGAGACCCTCCAGGGTCACTTGTTCCAGTGCCACCCTTCTTTTGGGAGATAAGATGAGACCGCTGATCTTAAGCCACTCAGCAGGAGGGGTTTCTTGTGAGCAAGAGGATATGCAGGCTGGGGGGTCAGGCCTCAGTGTGAGTCCTCACCACCTGGCCGTGACCTTGAATCAGTCCCACACCCTCTCGGAACTTCAATTTTATCATCTAGAGAATGATATAATAATAGCACTCACAGGACTGTTGAGATGACTGCATGAGAGAACATTCATGTAAAGCCCTCAGCCTCATGCCTGGCACACAGCTGCAAATCCACGACATCATCACCATCAAAACCGGGGCCCAGGGCCCAAGTTTCCTGGTTCGGCATTTCTTTTACTACATTCCTTTGACTCATCTTTTCGTATAGGGAATACTATTTGGGGACACCGCACTCTATGAGGTATTTTAGTTAAAGTGTAAACAGAGGTGATGTCATTAGTTGAGAGTCTGCGAGATGCTGGGTAAATAATGGTGCATTACTTTTTTTAGTAATTATATTTATTTGTTTGTAATTTTTGGCAGCACTCGGTCTCTGCTATGCTGGCTTTCTCTAGCTGTGGCGAGCAGGAACTGCTCTCTAGCTGCGATGCACAGGCTTCTCATTGCAGTGGCTTCTCTTGCTGTGAAACACGGGCTCCAGGACACATGGGCTTCCATAGCTGCAGCTCAGGGGCCTAGTTGCCCTGTGACGCGGATCTTCTAGGACTAGGGGTTAAACCAGTGTCCTCTGCATTGCAAGGTAGATTCGTAACCTCTGGGCCACCAGGGAGCCCCTGATGCAGTCTTTTTTTAAAAAAAAAAAAAAGGTAACATTTAAAAAGAGAACTGAGGTAACAGCTGAAATTTTATTTTAGATTATGTGTTTCTATATGGTTATATGCACATATTTGTATTTTAATAATGTTTCCGTTTAAAAGCACTTTTTTTTTTTTTTGCTGTGTCTTGTGGCAATGTGTGATCTTAGTTCCCCAACCAGGGATGGAACCCGTGCCCCCCAAAGTGGAAGCTCAGAGTCCAATCCCTGGACCATCAGGAAAGTCCCTAAAAGCATTTTTTCTAATGTCTCAAGAAGGGTGTGTTCAAACTAGTTCTCTCCTGTTCTCATTCCTTCCTCATTCCAGTACAGTCAGTCAGCTTTTAAATTGAATATATTCCACTTAACAAGATGCCAAGTGATTGTCATTGTCGGTGGTAAAAGCATTATTGATACAAGAACTACCCACGCTGTTTTGAATGTGATCTAAACCATCCCAAGGAAGAGTTACGTTTCGGGGAGACGCCTGGACTTGTGTGCAGGAGAGAAGACTCAGGTTGAGTAAACCTTTTCAAGTTTAATTTTTTCCTTTCATGAGTGCTCAGGGACGCTGAGCTGATCCCTCAGACCCGCTTGCTAAGTTTTCCCTTATCATGACCACATTGAGGCCAGGCAAGTCCTGGGTCCAAAATGAAGCCAGTTGTGCACTCCCTACCTCCTCCTGGCCAATAAAATGTCATTTTTTTCATCACTTTACTCTCCTCTTTCACCAGCTTGGGTCTAGTTTCCTTAGTTTCTTTCTTTCCCTCTTAAGCACACAGCATGCCTATGGGAATTCTAAAAGCCTATGTGGACTATCCGATTTCCCTGGTCAGACCACTGCCTTCTTCAGGACAGGGACTGAAATGCCAGCATTCGCAGTCCAGCCTGAGACAGAAAGCAGGCCCGGGACACAGAAGGCACAGCCTTGAGGGCAGAGACTGTGTTTGATTATCGCGTTTTCAGTGTCAGCAGCGCTAAGCGCGGAGCACATCTCAGGAAATAAATATCTGAATGAATGACAAAGCTGTCTCCATCTCCGGTCAGTTTACGGGCATAGCAGCAATTCTTTTCCCAGGGCGAAAAAATGCTAGGAACCTGTGGATCTTGTGCAATTTGTCATTTCAGTGGCTTAGACATTACTCTCAGAATTAATAAACTCTTGTCCATCCAGACAGTGGAACATGATTCATTCCTAAAAAGAAGCGTACTAGGAAGCCATGAAAAGTCGTGGACACAACTTAGATGCTTATGACTGAGTGAAGGAAACCAGTCTGGAAAGGCATTGTGTGATTCAAACTCCGTGATGTTCTGGAAAAGACAAAACTATGGAGACAGAAAAGAGATAAAGGGTTCGGGGAAGGGAGGGATGAATAGGGGAGCACGGAGGGTTTTTAGGGGTGAAACCACTTTAGCTGCAGTGGTGGGGACATGTCATTTCACCTGTGTCCAAACCCATAGAACACACAGCCCCAGGAGTGAACCCTTCTGTGAACTCTGGACTCAGGGTGATGATGGCACATCCGCACAGGCTCACCAGTTGTCACAGATACCCCGTCTGGTGGAGGTGTTAATGGAGGGAAAGATTCTGCATGTGTGTGGGGGAGGACCATGTGTGTGCTTAGTCACTCAGTCCTGTCCGACTCTGTGTGATCCCATGAACCATAGGCCGCCAGGCTCTGCTGTCCATGGGATTTCCCAGGCAAAAATACCGGGATGGGTTGTCATTTCCTTCTCCAGGGAATCTTCCTGACCCAAGGGTCAAACCTGTATCTCCTATGTCTCCTGCACTGGCAGACTGATTCTTTACTACTGAGCCATCATACAAAAGAATCTCTGTACTGCTCTGCTCAGTCTGACTGTGAACCTAAACTGCTTGAAAAAGAAAAACAGTCTGTTAAAATAAGAAAGAAGTAGTTGGTATATCAGGAGGCCAAGAACATACATGATAACAAGTTGAAAACAGTAAAGCTATGAAGACCCTATCTGGAAAAGGGAGCAGTCACAGGAAGGGGAGACGGTAGCTGCTGGCTGAGAGTCTTTGATGAGGATGCTGGGAGGAGGGTCTCAGAAGAGGGACTGGATGTTTGTGCGAGCAGGGAACCTGCAGGACCCACAGCTGTGTGCAGGCGGCAAAGTGTCGACCTTGGGACACCCACCGTTGGGAACCAGGGCCGAGGTGAGTTCCTCTGATACGTGGAGACTTCAGAGCTCAGTTGTGAAATGAAGTGGATTGCAGGTCCACTGGGGGTCTGCTTGCTGCAAGTCATCTCCACGTGTAGACAGAGAGAGACGCACACAAAGCACTTCACAGCAGAGAGCTCTTGTCACTGCTGATACGTCATCTGTGCCCTGAGGTTTCCCAGCCACCGGGCAGGAGGGCTAGTGTCCCGCTCGCTCCAGCCGTGCGGATGGCACACATGTTCCCCGGGAGAGGACGTCCTGTCGAGGGCCCTGCCTGGGCCAAGGCTCTGGGCCTTCAGTGTGATGGTCAGTTTCTGCTCGCCCACAGAGGCACGTCCGGCTCTCAGCAAAGGTGCAGAAGTCGACTGGAGACAGTTAAGGGAGAGGCTCCATGGCCTATTGCTGACTGTAGGTCTCATTCTTACAGTGCAGGATGTAATGTGGCGGCCACAGGTTCGAGTCAGACACTGCGATGCGTGCTCCGGCCTTGAGACGGCAGGTCTGAGTCCACAGCGGAGCCAGGACATGTGGGCTGTGTGGCTCCCATCTGTGGAGAGTACAGGGAGCTGAACCGTGTGTAGACGAAGAGGCCAGGGCCCTTTGTGGAGAGGATGGAATGGCAGGGCGGCTGGTCATCCTGTATATCCGCTCGTCTCAGGGGGCCCAAATTGCTTGCCCAAGCCAAATTTTAGCTTTTCAGAGAATATTGACATCTTGTGGTTGACATACTGTTGATGCAAAGGAATCCCAACATTTTGAAAAATTCCAACTTCTAGAAAAAGAATAATTATTTTTTGCCACAGAGACTGATCCTATTTTAGTAGAATTTTAGTGTCTTTACCACTACATGATGACTCAAATATTGGGCATAGCCAAACCCCTTTTCTCATCACTTCTTATCCCATATTCCCCCTGTGTTCTATTCTCAGAATTCATTTGTAATTGTTTCATCAGGAAAGAGAAATATGGATGATGGATGGAGGGCGAGGAGAAAATGATGCTGAGACAAAGGCTGTGGTATTTTTGATGGTAATATTTTGAAAACTGCTCACTGCAGTCCTTTTGCTTTAGAGGTAGCCTGGAATAATACCATCCAGAAAGTAAACTGGTACAGACAGAAGTTTTCAAAATGCGGTCCCTGAACCGGCAGCACAGGAATTAGGAACTTGTGGGAAAGGCGGGATCTCTGGCTGGGCCCAGAACCACTGAATCAGAAATGCTCCTTAGGGTGGCATCAGCAGTAAGGAGTTGGCAAGCCTCCCAGTGACTCTGAGCACTGAGGCAGATGAATCAGTCGGACAGACACTCCTGATTTAGGAGATGATTCAGGGCAGTTTGAGAGAGAATATGTCCGATCCTTTAGAAGGCTTTGTTGAGTTGTGCAGTGTGTTGGTTTCCTATCACTGTGTAGCACATCACAAGTCTACTGTCTTCAGCCAGCCTCCACGTGTGGTCTCACGGCGTCTGCAGCTCAGTGGTCCAGGCGAGGGGTGGCCGAGCCCTCTGCTCAGGGTCCGTAGCCGCCGGCGTGGTGTCCGCAGGGCCTCGTCACCTCTGGTGGCTCAGCTGGGGCAGGTGGGCTCCCCGGCTCACCCGGGTGTCTCCTGAGTTCCTTTTCCTCCAGAGCAGGGTGGGGACCCCTTTTGCACCCTCCGTCACTGCAGGCTGGGTTGTTCCCAGAAGTCCTGCCATGCGGCCGTCCCCACAGCAGCTCACAGGGGCAGCTTGCTGCCTCACAGCTCTCCAGGCCGGAGAGTCCAGCTCTGGCACCTCAGGTGCCACGAGGTGGGGCGACATCCCAGTGCCCCGGCCATGAGCTGCAGCTCCGTCAGGGCAGGGGGCCTCCCTGTCCCCATCCCACAGTTGAGTGTGGGTCATGAGAGACAGCCTGCCTGCATCTGGGGACAGCTGTGACGGTGGTCGTGTTCCCCCCGTGGCGAGGTGATCATTTGTTTTACAAAACTGACCGCAACCTCTGCTTTTTGTACTTCGCGTACTTTTTCTTTTAAAATGAAACCATTCGGACAAGGCTGGGCTTCCCAGGTGGCTCAGCGGTAAAGAACCCACCTGCCAATGCAGGGGACACAAGTTCAATCCCTGGGTCAGGAAGACCCCCTGGAGGGGGAAATGGCAACCCACTCCAGTATTCTTGCCTGAAGAACCCCTTGGACAGAGGAGCCTGGCGGGCTGCAGTCCACGGGGTCGCGAAGAGTCAGATTTAACTCAGTGTGAGCGTGCACACACATACGCATGCACACACACATTGTTGATGCATCAGCAGCCGGGGAAGTGAATGAATAAGTGAGAGTTTTTACAAAGAGTTGAAGCTGACATTGTTCACATCACATCCCTATCACGTCCCCTTGGAAGACGTAAGAGTCGGTGATGACAGAGTCATATCTTGCCTGCTGAGAGGAGCTGGTGACTCTTCAACCTTCCCCTTTTACTGTCAATAAGCTGACCCCCTGCCTGAGGTCCACGTGAACTGGAAGGAAGAAGTATGGGGTACACATCTACTTAATTCTTTCAGTGTCTGAAAGCCCCCCTGGCCCATCATGCAGACACCTCAGCGTTTCTACCAGGCGCCTCCTCCCACCTCCCTGCTGCCCTCTCCCCTTCTCCGTCTTCCGTCTTCCCCTCCTCTTTCTCTCAGCCCCTTTGGTTGTTCCCTCGTTCTCTGTGGAAGGATGTGAAAGGAATGAGTTCACAGGCGCACCCAGGTCAGGACCCCTGTGACCCTGCCCCCACTGCCCCTGCCCCCCCCCCCCCCCCCCCCCTATGCCCCGTGCACTGGCCCGTGTCACCAGTAGTCTAGTGGAGGTCACGTGGCATCCCTTCTGAGGCTGACTTAGACAAGGGGCTGCGGCTCCCCACTCGGCTGCTCAGGCCAGACTCCATCTCCTGGGGACCCTGACCAGCCTGTGCAAGAGGGCACGTGCGCGGGGCCTCAGGCCTCCCACCGAACGCCTGGACCCATCTGCTGGCCATGAGAGTGAGCCAGCTTGGAAGGGGATCCTCCAGCCACAGCTTTGCCAGCTTTTTGACTCTGCTTCACCAGGCACCATGGCAGAAACACCAGGCGGAACCAGTGACAAAGAGATAGTAAGTCTGTGGTTCCCTTACACTAGTAAGTTTCAGGGAAGTATACAACAAATATAGGGCTTCCCTTGTAGCTCAGTTGGTAAAGAATCTGCCTGCAATGCAGGAGAGCCAGGTTCAATTCCTGGGTCAGGAAGATCCCCTGGAGAAGGAAATGTCAACCCACTCCAGTGTTCTTGCCTGGAGAATCCCATGGACAGAGGAGCCTGGCAAGTTACAGTCCATGGGGTCGCAAGAGTCGGACATGACTTAGCGACTAAAGAGAGACAGAAATACAACAAATATATGCTATACAATATGTGTACACTAGGAAGCAATAAGACACATACTTAAAACAAAAACATTAAGAAAGGATAAAAAGTCCCAAACTTTTTTGTGTAGTAAGAGTTTTACTTGTTTCAGTGTTCACAGTCTATGTTAATTGCCCCAGTAAACATTTTAGAGGGACTCACCAGGACTTGTTTTCTTGGTTGTTTTTAATAGAAGAATCTGAGAAGGAGACCAGAACTCATATAAGAAATCACCATTAATCTGCCCTTGAGAACTTCATCCATGGCTAAGGTTTCTGGGCACGTGATCAACACTGCTCCACCCAGTGTTTTTAAAGCTTTCCTCATCCTGATCAAGCTAAGACTGTATACACGAGCACACCTTTGGTGTACTGGCTCTTGACATGGTTTATTTCCCAGGCTCAGAGCAAGGATTGCGTTTATGTTCATTCAGATGAGTCGCTCTGAATGCAAATTCCTCAGTGTTTTTCAGTAACATTACTGTCTTCCAGAACAAATCTGAGATAAGATCGTAATTGTGGCTTTCCAAATATCACTTTCCACATGCTGTTAAGTTATGCTGACTATTATTTTCCATTGTGAAGCTTCTTAAGCTTATTACATGGTGATGATTTTTATATGGGAATTGTGTAAAGGAAAACAATTGTGTGATTTTAGATAGAATCAAAGAATCAGGATTCAACCAAAATATCAGTGTCACCAGACTCACCCTCACTTGTGGCTCCCAGTGGCCAGCCTTCATCCAGAAGCTCCACATAGGCCACAGAAAGGCCAGGAGTATAAGGAGCACCCACAGTGGGAAAGGAAACCCCGGCCTCAGGAGGGGACGAGGAGCACCCCAGTGAGACAGGATTCCCTGGCCTCAGGAGGGGACAGGGAGCAACCCCGGTTAGGCAGGACACCCCAGTCTCAGGAGGGGACGAGGAGCACCCCAGTGAGACAGGACACCCCAGAGAGCGGTGCCAAAAGAGAAAGGGGTTTCCAAACAGACTGAGCGCTGGTCCCATCTGAGCTGCTGCTAAGTGGGGATCAAATTTGCCAAAAGGGGGTCCTATTAATTTAATAGGAAAGCTTCGAGGAATTGTGGAAATAAAAACTGGGGTGAACATGATGGAGAGAACTGAACGGTGGCAACGCTGACACAGACTATGAACACATCTTCCGAGGGGTCTGTTTTGAAAACAAGCAGAAAAGCAGTGTAATGCCCAGCTAGAAATGCTGTTTGCTCAGATTCACATTGCACGGCGAGAGGTGGCAGAGGTTCTGTTTCCACGTCAGCAAATATCCTGGAGTAAAATCTTGAAGGGCCAGCCTGCTGGAGAAGGGCTGCCCAGGTCTGGAGGCCCCACTGTGACATCCTCATTGCCCAAAGGCTGAGTCAGCATCCTCTGCATCAGATGGCTATGTGACGCCTTGGAATAATGATAGAAACTTTAAGGAGTTATTTCAATATTTGATTCTGAGAACAACTTGCACTCATTAGTTTACTAATAGCTGTGTTTATGATTCAGACTAACACCGTGATCACTTTCTGATAGAAAGACCTAAGTCTCACGGCAGATCCTGTGGGTCTGTGCCTCAAAGTACATGGACCAGAAGGAAACATAGGAACCACATGAGGGACTGACGTTATGGTAGCCTTTTCACAGAAATCTATTAGTCCTAAGGCCACTGAGAATGCTCTTTCAAATACTCCAGTTACCAATCAGTTTTACACATGGCTCAGCGATCCCGGTGACACCTTCCTGCTTTCATCTCATTTTTAAAGTGTTTGCAATTGAAGTCTTCAGGCTCAGTAACTGTTGCTTTGGAGAGGGTGTGGGTGAGCCTTTTTCACATTTCTGCAGCTGCTCCGAATGCTTTCCCATGCAGATCAGAGGTGAATGGGGACACGGCTGGCCCCTGGCCCTGGTCTTCTTTCCAGTGACAATTGTCTCGAGGGCGATCCTGGGTAGGACAGCCTTGGTAGGAGCCCACCCCTGCCCTGCTGGGAGCTCAGAAGGCACGTCGTGCATCTCTGGCACTGGCGGACGCTCGTCAGCATGAATCATCCAGCCTTGGAGAATTGTGGACCTCTCCCCCTGTGGATGTGGACTTGTCGGTATTTTAGTCTGCCTGGAAACAGTATGAGAAACATTAAACCCAGCTTTCTGAGGTTAGTCCAAGTTATTTTTTTAGAAAAGGGAAAAAAATATTATGTCTCCCAAGGAAACTTGTAACCATGAACAGTAAATTTGAAAGGTTTTCAAATGTTTTTTTTGTTGTTGTTCCTCCCACATCCCCTGCTTGTGGATAGTTTTGGTCCCTCATTCTCTTGTTGGGAAATAAATGCTAAACTGCAGTTCCACAGGTCAGCCTGTGCAAATGCATTTCCTAGGTTATGAGTGTAAAGACAGTATGTGCTTGGTGATGCTGACCCACCAGCCTTAGCTTGTCTCCAGCCCCCACTTCCGGAGTCCACTGCATATTTGTGTGTGGGAGATTTCAAACTCCCCTACCATGTAAATCAGCTATACCCCAATGTAAAGTAAAATGTAAGTGGAATATAAAATATATTTTTAAAAACACACCACCATTCACATGCAGAAAAGCACCTTTATAGCGTATGAACTCGGTATGCTCCATCTGTAATTAAGTAAGTGAAAGTCGCTCAGTCGTGTCCAACTCTTTGCAATCCCATGGACTATACAGTCCATTGAATTCTCCAGGCCAGAACACTGGAGTGGATAGCCTTTCCCTTCTCCAGGGGATCTTCCCAACCCAGGGATCAAACCCAGGTCTCCCTCATTGCAGGCAGATTCTTTACCAGCTGAGCCACAGGGGAAGCCATCTGGTGGTCAGAAAGACCTCAGCTCACCTGTTCAAGGTACCTGGCCCCTTCCTGCTTCAGACATAGGCTTCTTTATTCTGTACTGGAGTGTAGCTGGTCTACAATGTTTCTGTTTGTTTCAGGTGGACAGCAAACTAATTCAGGTATACATATACACGTATCTATTCTTTTTCAGATTCTTCTCTCATATAGGTTGCTACAAAGTACTGAGAATTCCCTGTGCTGTACCAGAGGTCCTTGTTTACCTATTTTATATATAGTAGTATGTATGTGTTAACCCCAAACTCCTAGTTGATCCTTTCCCCTTTCCTCACTGGTAACCTTAAGTTTCTTTTCTATGTCTGTGAGCCTTTTTCTGTTTTACATGTAGGTTTATGTGTTTCATTTTTGTAGATCCTCCATATCATCGATATATGATACTCGTCTTTCTGTGCCTGGCTTATTTCACTTAATATCATCATCTCCAGGTACATCCAAACCTCAGCTTTTCCAGATTAATTCTGTCTCTAGGGTAGATGCTCAGCCTTAAAGGAAAACACCCACCTCTTTGTTCCGTCTCCTGGGAGGTGGGGGACCTGTTGAAAGGAAGGCTTCTAGCAGGGAAAGCATGTTGGGAAAGTCTTCACTGCCCCGCCACCGCCTGGGGCTGGGCACCCACTGCCCATAGAAAACTATGTCATCCATCAGCTGCCTGACCCTGGACACTGAAACCAGAGCACACTGCCTGTTGCTTTTCTTGTAACTTTGAATGATCTCCTAGCTACCCACTGGGTTCTGCCTCTTGGAATGAGTGGACAGCTCAGCCTTGATGGGGCAATGGGGATTACCGGGAGGAAAGCGGGCAGTGTGATGTTCAGAACGTCACCAGATGCACTTCTTGTTCTCAGTCTTCCTCTCAACCAGAGAACGGATTGGATGTGCAGGGGTCACGGACGTTAAGCTGACCCTCAGATCTCACAGAGGTCCTTGTTCCTCAGAATCTTGGGTGGTAGAGCCCTCCCCTCGGGTGGGGAGAAGAAAGGCCTCTAGTTTCTCATGCGGCAGAGGGTGAGGACACGCATTCCCGTGGGCTGTGTCTTTCCCACAGTGTTCTCTGATGCTGGCCCCCAAGCAGGGGCCTCTCTCCAGCTGAGGATCCCCACCGAGCCCTGGCTGTGCTCCTCTGTGGGATGCTCTCCAATCCCCGCTTCATCTGCGTCTGAAACCCTGAGATCCTCTCTCTCCACTTAAGATCCTGTTCACTGAATCCTGTGAATGATGGATCGCATAGGGCCTTTTCTCGGGAGATGCCGGGGAGTCACACAAGAAAGTGCTCCGCCCTCGTGGCCAAGGAACGTGGTTTTCTCTCTGTTTCTTTACCATCAGTCTGGGGCCCCCCAGGGGTTATGATTCCAGACATTCTTTCCTAATGAGCTGTGTTCAGACCTTATTACACAGAGAGTTGTAATGCTCTCTATTCCACTCTCTAAACTGAAAATCTTAACTTCCCTGTGATCTTTGTTTTTAGGGAAAGAAGGAAGGACAGGTCTACTTTTGAGGAGTCAGTAGAAATTTGTTTCATAATAATTGTAAATATCGTGAGATACCTTAAGACTCAAACACATGTGCTCACTAATTCTGATTCTTTAAATTGCTTCATAATAGAAATGCTAAGATTTACTGAACATTTACACATTTGCACTTAAAATATGAAAAAGTTGCCATTCTTTATGCAAAGATTTTGATGTCTATGTAATCTCAGAGCTTGAGAGTCATCACTGCGTTGATTTCATACATACAGTGAAATATTCCAGTGTCTTTCCATGAAATTTAGGCCCCGTGGAATTTAGACACCGCAGAGAACCTCTGATGTGCAAGTGCCCTGCCTGAAGCCTCCACTTTGTTGTTAATTAATTCCCCAAAGAATTCCTCAAAGTAGACAATTTGCCTCCTTTTCACCCATGAGAGAGCAGCTTCAGAGCTGTCAGGCCGCTCCACATGGAGGCAGGGCCACAGTGAGACATGGAGGCCTTTGGGCTCCAGGGGGTTTGCGTAATAGGAGGCAGAGGGCAGCCTTCCGAGTCCAGTCACAGGCATTCAGGAAAGATGCTGGGAGAGGAGCTGAGGAGTAAGCAGATGGGTGAACTAGGGGAGGAGGGAGGAGTAGGCTCTCATGATTTAAACCAAGACCAGCGCTTGCTTGCTTTTTCTTTACTTTATGATGTCTGCTGTGTGTGCTCAGTCATGTCTGACTCTTTTATGTCCTCGTGGACTGTAGCCCACCAGCCTCCTCCACCCATGGGATTTCTCAGGCAAGAATACTGGAGTGGGTTGCCGTTTCCTCTGCCAGGGAATCTTCCTGACCCAGGAATCGAACCCATCTCCTGCATTGGCAGGTGGATGGATGCTTTACCACTGAGCCACCTGGGAAGCCCACTTTATATTAGATGTGACATTTAGCTTAAAGTATGTTTTGTAAATATATTTCCCCTGGACCACAAGCCTCCCTGCATACCTTGGCCCTTAGGGGCATTTTACACTTTCTCTTCTACGTCAGGAACCCCACTCGAGGAATGTTTACCCCCATCCCTTGCAGCCAACATCCACGTGTTGGGCAGAAAGCTCCCTTCCAGCCTCTCTGGCCACGTGGAGCCTGAATGGAGGCCCCTTGCCTCCATTCTCCTCATCTCCTCATGCCTTCCCCTCAGGTGGCACTTCAGTCACACCCAGTCTCATTCTCCTGTCTGACAGCTGTGCTCTGTGGGACACAGGGCTTTGAACACCGTTTTCTATACGACGTCCAGTCTCACTGGCAAGAAGACCGTCTTTCGCGGCAGGCAGGCTCTCTCTGCGTCCTCTATTGTAGTCACAGGCGTGGGAGTTGGAAAAGCCTTATTTGAATTCCATCCCCGGCCCTCGGTAGCACTGACTTGGGAGAGTGAGTTCAGACATCTGCAGGATAAGGATAAAAGGGGTGATGACACATGAGGTACTGTATGTGAGACACACACAGCACGGTATCCGACAGACAGGCTGTTCAGTATGTGGGCGTGATGGGGAAGGGATGAGGAGGAGGAGAAAGCTGTCTCAGTAACCGGAAGCCCCCCACCCCGAACATGGCCCCTGACCCTGCCCCTGCGCGTGGCCGCAGGACATGAGACGAGGTCCAGCTGCACTGTGGCAGGGACACGAGGGGGTGGGGGTGGCGCAGGAATGCACCGGGAGCATTGCCCAGAGGTGCTGAGGATGACTCGGGTCAGTGTGACCAGAGAGAAGGCGCCTGAGGCTCTGATGGCGTCTCCTCAACAGTCCGCCTGAGGTAAGCTCGGTCACAGTCTCCTCAATTGTCCGCCTGAGGTAAGCTCGGTCACTCAACAGTCTGCCTGAGGAGAGCTTGGTCACAGTCTCCTCAACAGTCCGCCTGAGGAGAGCTCAGTCAGTCTCCTCAACAGTCCACCTGAGGTGAACTTGGTCACATGCTCAGGGACGTTCAGTCTGGGCCAGCTGACGCTGCAGAAGCCTTCCGGTTTGCAGGCCAGCTTAACTCTGCACCAAGATCGTAATCTCTTTCCCAGAGAACAGACTTACCAGGAGCCAGAAAAGAGCTCCAATTAATGAAGTTGTCGTCTGCAGTTCACTGCTTGTGAGGGAAGTCCTGGGCTGGGCCTTCTTTGAAGTGTCAATTCCGGGTCTGGATATGGGGCTCCTGAGGTCAGCAGTTCAGCCCTTTTCCTCAGATTGTGAGCCAAGGGAATGGCTGAGTTACTAATGAGTGTGTGAGGCTCCTTCAGTGTGGGGGTGGGTGGGGGAGAGGGTGGCAGGGCCACTGTGAGTGGAAATGCTTGGAGTGTTTACAGAATCCGCTCTGTGACTCCTGGGCGGCCTCTGCCCTGGCTCAGGACACACCCCTGTGGCCCCCTCCCTTCCTGCGGGGACCTCACACCTTCCAGTCAGCAGGGGAGGGGCTGGAGCAGAGAGACCTGAGCTCCCCGCCCAGTGCACCTCTGGCTCCTGGCAAATGGGAAGTGTGGGGGTGCAGTGCCAACATGTCCCACTGATGACAACTGCAGTGGGTCCTGGGAAGAAGCTGGACGTGGCCTCCACCTTCTTTGTACCCCAAGCACTGAGTTCCTAGACTTACCTTTTTAAAATTTATCTTTTACTGAAGTGTAGTTGACTGCAAACACCATATGATATCTCTTATATGTGGAATCTAAAATATGACACAAGTCAAATCTATCTATGAAACAGAATCAGGAACATAGAGAACAGACTTGCGGTTGGCAAGGAGGGAGTGTAGTGGGGAAGGAAAGGAGGCAGAGCTTGGGGTTAGCAAATGCAAACGAGTTAATACAGGATGGATAAACAACAAGGCCCTACTGTACAGAGCAAGAACTCTATCCAGTATCCTGTGATAAACCAGACTGGGAAGGAATGTGAAAATATATACGTGTGTGTCACTGAGTCACTTCGCTGTACAGCAGAAACTGGCACAACGTTGTGAATCGGCTACACTTCTCTGTGGTGAGTACGAGAGCTCTGTTGAACATAATCCTCGTTGTCCGCTGCTTTGCAGAATTCGTGCTGTAGCAGCATAGATTTGAAAGCGCTCTTCGGGGCAGCCCCTCCGCCATACTGATGCTCCCTGGGGGTGCCCTTCAGGTGGACATCCAGCCCATGCTCGGACCCTCTTGGAGCACTGGAGCCCTTTCCTGGGCGTCTGCAGGGGCCAGGGCGCCGCTCGACGGGGGCAGGGAGACGAGCTGGCGGATGGGAACGTTGGAGGCAGGAGGAAGGTTTGGTCCTCGTTCCAAGGATCGGCTGACGGGTCTTGGGCCGCAGAATGACTCCCTGTCGTCCACAGCGAGGCTGCTGGCTATGACCTCAGTCTCCCCTCACCGTGTCCCTGTGATTTACTGCCTAAGCTGGCCTCCCCCTAAGTTCCAGCTTCAGTGTCAGTTCTGACAGAGGACAGGACTAATCTCTTATTGCCGTGGCAGCTCATCAAGTATTTGAATGTGGCCATGAACCCCATGAGCGGTTCTGTCCTCAGGGTAAACATCTCAGGACATCACAAATCTCCCTTTGATGACTTGGCTTTCCGACGGTCCCCTCATCCTGTCCTCTTCCAGACAGCTTCACCCCTTTAAATTGTGGCCCCCAGGGATTCCCAGGGTGGTGCAGTGGCTGAGACTCTGTGCTCCCAATGGAAGGGGCCTGGGTTCGATCCCTGGTCAGGGAACTAGATCCCACATGCTATAACTAAGACTCAGTGCGACCAAATTAAATAAATGAAATTTTATAAATAAATAAATTGTGGCCCCCTTGAACTGCTCTGACCCTTGGGAACCTGAGAAGAACTGGTCCTGTAACCTGGACCTTTGTGCTTGTTCAGATGAGCATCTCAGCCTCCAAGGCCACCCTGGGGCACAGAGCACAGACCGTGCTGGTGGTCAGCTGATGCCACAGGGTTCCCTCCAGGCCAGCTCTTCTTCCCTCACTTCTTCCCTGTTCTATGCAGGCAGGTTTGATGGCTTTCCCCTTTCATAACTTCTCCTCCTGGCAATGTGGAAACTCAGAAACAGCTCCCAGAGTGGCAGCACCTAGAGAGTACAGTGTTAACTTTTCTTGTGTCACTTTGTAAAAAATCTTTTTTTACCAAAATGTCAACACGCATGATTTCCCTACACTCTGGTGTTGACAACATTCCCATGTCTGGTGTTACCATGTCCCTGCCCTCCTGAGCATCCCTGAACCCACAGCAGGAAACAGTCCAGGGCTGTTTTCCTGCTACAATGGGGTGGTCTTTCTAGCCATGTCTCCACCACTGCCCAGCTGTGGTTCAGACTTCTGTATGTTCTGTAAGCTCCTGAAATCTCACCTTTATCCCACACTTGTCCTTTTAGAAAACTCCTATTCACCCTTCAAGATCCACCCCAAGAGTCCTTCCTCCAAGAACCCTGCCTGCCTCTGTCTCCCATCCTGTTAGAACTCACCTTTCCTTAGCTGTGTCTCTGCAGATCTTGATGGCAGATCTTTTATAGCCCGTGAGAGTACAGGCTTGGCTATGCTGACACAGTCCCAGCCCAGAAGCCACACGTGAGTGGACAAAGTCTAGTGTGTCAAACTGTAGTGTCTGAAATCCTTGTCAGAAAGCGGAGAGCCAAGTCAGCCCTTCTACCGGCAACAGCTCTCCTCGGATACTCACACAAGTCACCCTGTGCCTGGGACACTTGCCCTAAGACCAGCAGCTGTCTCTTAGAATAAAGGTCAAGATGCAGAGGAGATGGAGGAAATGGTCTTTAATAGACTCAGGACAGTGGGTTTCAGCAAATTTTCTTACAAACATTTCTACTTTTGTCTGTTCATGATTCATAGGCATATGTTCTATTTGTATTTTCAAGCATGCTCAGTCTTGGAAGCATGTGGAGATCCATGCCTGCCTGTGAGTGTCCAGGGATGTCAGTTCCAGATGTCCTCGCTGTGGCCTGGGCCGATTTGCTTTGTCCGTGTGAGCTTCAGGGAGGAGGAGCCCCGGGAGCGGGAGCTGCAGCCTGCCTCCCGCAGAGGGCAAGGTTGTGACAGGGAGGCCGAGTCCGCCCCTGCGAGCACCCTGCTCGCTCCGGTCTGAGCCTCCCATGGCCCGAGGGGCCTGTTCCCCAGACTGTCTGCGGACCTGGGATGGGAAGGAAGCCTTTCATGTCTGCACGTGGCTCCATCCGAGGAGGAAGATCTTGGGGAGCAGGGGGCCAGAGGAGACCAGAGCGCTAGGAGGTCGCAGGGCCCGGGGTGGAGCTGTGCTTCTCTTGAGTGCGCAGAGCCGTGTCTCAGCCTTTAACTGTCCCAGGCTTAGTGTGGCCCTCGCTGTCCACAGACACCACCCCGTACACAGCCATCTCCTTCCGGGTGCAGGGCCCTTCCTGGACAGGCAGCCCGTCTGCTGCTGCTCCTCCCATTATGTGGGCGGCGGCGGAGGGTGGGCCGGAGGGTCAGAGCAAAGTGTGGAGGGAGAACCACTGCCCACAGTTCCTCCCTGTCATCAGGGCCGGGACTCGGGAGCCCGGTGTGGAGAGTCAGGTCCTGCTGTGAACACACATGCGGACACTCACAGCTGAGTTCATGGATTTAGTCCTTGTTTGGGTTCAGGTGTTCAGGACAGAGGCATCTGGCTGTCTGCAGGTGGGGGCCGAGCCCACCCTCCCTGCTGCCCAGTCAGATGTGGTGCTGGACCGTGGGCTGTTCGTGGCCCACAGTCAGGGAGCCGCAGGCCAGGAGCTCTCGAGGTGGGCTGCTTCTGCGGCACGTGGACCCTCAGAGCGGATCCCAGCTGAGCAGAGGACTCCCACTGACTGCTCCTTCCTGGAGGAGGCCGTTCCTGGCTCTTACGGGCAGTGAATCTTTCCTGGGCTTTTCTCTTTCCATGGAAGCAGACCTGTCCACTCCTCCCCAGAGCAGCCCAGGATCAGATGGCTCTCCATGACTTTCCACAAACATCTCCTGAGGCTCTATTTTCTATAAACTTAGAGCCAGAGCTTCAGGGACCAGAGAACAAGTTCTTAAGAACCAAAACCTAGCCCCCTAAGACCAAATGCATAGAGCTAACCCTCTAAATTCTTAACTTGTAAATACCCATTTTATTGCATTGAAGAGCTGGTGATTACATGACTTTGACATGTGTTTGGGTGAATCTCTAGACACAGATGCAAAACACAGTAAGAGCGAGTATCTATCAGCACCTCTGCCTCGGAGGTGTTGAGGTCCAGTGTCCCGAGCACGACACTGGTATCATGGCAGGCATTATGGGAAGAATTGGAACTTGAAGATGCTGTCCTCTGTCTGCCTGAACTTCAGGCTCATATTTAGGACCGAAGCCCCAGCAGGTGTTGTATGGAGGAGCATCGCTGCACCCTGGGCACCCAGCCTGCGCAGTCAATGCTCTGTGTCTGACGCAGCCCCATGGAGCCATGCTCTACACAGTGTGCTTCCGGCAGGTCCTATCACAGCCCTGGAAACACCTGCGTCCTTGGTTGAGCTAAGATTCGAAGTTTGTAAGTTGAAAATTCAGTTGTGAGACGAGTCACCTGCTTTCTGCATGTCAGGTATCATCTGTAGGTGCTGGACAGATGTTTCTCACTTAATTCACACAGAATTTCACATGAGGTCAGCTTGTTTCAAATGAGGAGAGTAAAGCAGAAGGCAGGCAAGGACTCTTCTGGGGGTGAAATCAGACCATAATCCCAGCTGGTCTCAAACCACCCCTCATAATCTCCTGCTCCTCCCCCTTTTATAGATTTTTTTGAGAACTGGAGTATAGTTGATTTATGTTGTGTTATGTTGTCTTAGTTTCAGATCTTCAGCAAAGTGCTTCAGTAATACATTCTTTATCAGATTATTTTCACATGTAACTTACTACAAGATATTAAGTAGAGTTCACTGTGCTGTACGTAGGTCCTTGTTGGTTGTCTACTTAATATATAATAGTGTGTATATTAATCCCAAGCTCCTAATTTATCCCTCCCCAACACCTTACCCTTTGGTAACCATGAATTTGTTTTCTGTGCCTGTGAGCCTCTATTTTGTAAGTGCATTTGTAACATTTTTTTCCACCTATAAGTGATATCATATAACTTATTGTACTTAGAATGATAATCTCCAGGTGCATCCAGGCCACTGCAAATGGCATTATTTCGCTCTTCATTATGACTGAATAATACTCCATTGTGTAAATGTACCATATCTTCTTTATCCATTCGTCTGTCGATAGACATTTAGGTTGCTTCCATGTCTTGGCTCCTGTAGTAGTAAGCAGTAAATAGTGCTGCTGTGAACACTGGGAGGGCTTCCCAGGTGGCACTAGTGGTAAAGACTCTACCTGCCAGTGTAGGAGATGTCAGAGACGTGGGTTCGATCCCTGGGTCAGGAAGATCCCGTGGAGGAGGGCATGGCAACCCACTCCAGTAATCTTTCCTGGAGAATCCCATGGGCAGTGGAGCCTGGCAGGCTAAGGTCCCTGGAGTCACAAAAGAGTCAGACATTACTGAAGCTACTTTTGTTGTTGTTCAGTCACTCAGTTGTGTCCAACCCTTTGTGACGCTATGGACTGCAGCATGCCAGGCTTCCCTGTCCTTCACCATCACCTGGAGCTTGCTCAAATTCATGTCCATTGAATCTGTGATGCCATCCAACCATGTCATCCTCTGTCATCCCCTTCTCCTCCTGCATTCAATCTTTTCCAGCATTAGGGTCTTTTCTAATGAGTCAGCTCTTTGCATCAGGTGGCCAAGATATTGGAGCTTCAGCTTCAGTATCGGTCCTCCCAATGAATATTTAGTACTGATTTCCTTTAGGATTGACTGGTTGGATCTCCTTATAGTCCAGGGGACTCTCAAGAATCTTCTCCAACACCACAGTTCAAAGGCATCAGTTCTTTGGGACTCAGCTTTCTTTATGATCCAACTCTCACATCCATACATGACTAATGGAAGAGCTGTAGCTTTAACTAGACAGACCTTTGTTGGCAAAGTAATGTCCCTGCTTTTTAATATGCTGTCTAGGTTTGTCATTGCTTTTCTTTCAAGGAGCAAGTGTCTTTTAATTTCATGACTGCAGTGATTTTGGAGCCCAAGAAGATAAAATCTCCCACTGTTTTCATTATTTCCCCATCTATTTGCCATGAAGTGATAGGACTGGATGCCATGATCTTAGTTTTGTGAATGTTGAGTTTTAAACCAGCTTTTTCACTCTCTTCTTTCACTTTCATCAAGAGGCTCTTTAGTTCCTCTTCACTTTCTGCCATAAGGGTGGTGTCATCTGCATATCTGAGGTTGTTGATATTTCTCCCAGCAATCTTTATTCCAGCTTGTGCTTCCTCCAGCCCAGCGTTTCTCATGATGTACTCTGCATATAAGTTAACTAAGCAGGGTGACAATATACAGCCTTGACTTACTCCTTTTCCTATTTTGAACCAGTCCATTGTTCCATGTCCAGTTCTAACTGTTGCTTCTTGACCTGCATACAGAGTTCTCAGGAGGCCGGTCAGGTGGTTCTGGTATTCCCATTTCTTTAACAATTTTCCAGTTTGTTGTGATCCACACAGTCAAAGTAGTCAGTGAAGCAGAAATAGATGTTTTTCTGTAATTCTCTTGCTTTTTCTATGATCCAGCAGATCTTGGCAATTTGATCTCTGGTTCCTCTGCCTTTTCTAAATCCAGCTTGAACATCTGGAAGTTCTCGGGTCAAGTACTGTTGAAGCCTAGCTTGGAGAGTGTTGAGCATTACTTTGCTAGCATGTGAGATGAATCTCCTTAGTGCAATACATGAACACTGGGATGCATGTATCTTTTCTAAGTATGGTTCTCTTCAGACATATGCCCAGGAGTGGGATTGCTGGATTAAGTTTTCAGTTTTGTAAGGATCCTCCACCCTATTCTCCACAGTGGCTGCCCAATTTTACATTCCCACCAACAGTGTGGGCAGTTTCCCTTTTCTCCACACCCTCTCCTGCATTTATTGTTTGTAGAATATTTGATGGTGGCCAATCTGACTGCGGTGAGGTAATACCTCCTTGTAGGTTTATTGGCATTTCTCTTTGCCCTTGCCCTTCTTCCTTGTTAATATCCCTGCAATCGCCACCCCGACTCTGGTGGGAAATGTCGCTGGGACACACCCACTTCAGATAGCATTCAGTCTGCTTCCCTCACACTGAGGAAATGGTAGTTAAATGCCAGCCCTGGTGCATGTCTGTTTAACTCCGTTCTCTTGGACCACACATCATTTCAATTTCCTTTTCCTCAGCCCTGTGGAGCCTGGGGAATAAAAGCTGGAAACGCGCCTGTCGTCAGCTGGGTCACATTTTATGCGTCTCTTCCTCTCAAGCCGCTGTTTTCTTAACTTGTTTTTATTTTTTTAGGGATTTAAAAACAAAATCTTTTTTATGGTAAAATGAGACACAGATACAGAAAATCGTGCGAAACAAATATGTGGCTTAATAATTATAAAAATAGTCATCATCTACTCTGAGTATAAATTCACAGATATGAATGGCTGTAATGGAGACACACTGGTGTTACCACTCCGGTCAAGAAAGCCCTTGCCACGTGCTCACCCCACTTCCTTGTCAGCCCGAAAAGTGGTCGTGTTGCTCTCACTAGGAGTATTCACAGCTGGTGGGCTGTTTTCATTTCAGGTAATTTTTAACATTTTTAGGTGTAACTGACATGCAATAAATACAGCACACATGTAGTGGGTACAATTGGATACATTTTGACACGTATATTCACCCTCGGAATCACCACCACGGTCAAGATAGCAGGGACACCCGTCATTCTCAGAAGTGTCTTCCCACCCCCAGGGAACCCCTCCGCCTGCCCTCTCCTCCTCCTGGAAGACCACTGCTTTCTGTCCCTGCAAACTCACCTCCATTTTCTAGAGATTCATGAAAATAGAGTGATGCTCTATGTACTCATCTTCTGTCTGGCTTCTTTCACTCAGCATAATTTTCTCAAACTTCATCCCTATTGTGTGTAGAATAGTTTATTTGTTTTTATTGACAGGTTTATATATATTGCGGCATATACACGCAATGGAATATGTATCTCCTCACACACATATATAATAAATGTGATATATCTCTACATGTGATATATACCATGATTTGTTTATGTGATAGTTGATAGATATTTAAATTGTTTCCATTTTTTTTTTAATAATTAAAGCAAAGCCGCTTGCGTACAAGTCTTTGAATGGACTTAAACTTTTTGCTTGGATAAAAACCTAGGAGTAGAACAACTAGGTTATGTGATAGGTGAATGTTTAACTTTTTAAAAAACTAAAGACCAAATTGTCTTCCAAAATGGTATGTCATTTCTACGTTCCCGCAATCGGTGTGCGAGAGTTTCTAGTTCTTCTACATTCTGGCCAATATTTGGTATCATCAGTTTTTCTTAATTTTAACGATTTTAATAGGCATGTAATTGTGCTTCAGTGTGGTTTTAATTTGTGTTTCTCTAATAGCTAATGATTGGAGCGTCTTTTCACATGCATATTTGACAGTACTTGTTCAGATATTTTTGCCTGCTTTTTAGCTGGATAGTTTGTTTTCTCATTATTTTCTTGTTACTGAGTTTCTTATTGTATCATTTTTATATTCTGGGTACAAGTCCTTTATCATATATGTGCTTTGTAAATTTTTTCTCCTCGTCTGTGGATTATCTTTTGTTGTTGCTATGCAAAGTCACTTCAGTCGTGTCTCTTTGCAACCCTATGGACTGCAGCCCATAGGCTCCTCTGTCCGTGGAATTCTCTAGACAAGGATACTGGAGCGGATTATCTTTTAATTCGCCCCAAAATAACAGCTGAAGTCTCTAATTTTCATGAAGTCAAATGTTTCAACGTTTTTTGGATCACACTTTTAACATTATACTTAGGGAAATCTTGCCTAGTCTAAGCTCACAAAGATGTTCTCCTATGTCTTCCTCTACACGTACATGTTGCAGTTCTATGTTATGGGTTTAGACCTACGATCCATTCCAAGTTTGTCTGTCTGTTTACTTGGCTGTGTCAGGTCTTGGTTGTGGCACGCGGGGTCTCTCATTGCTAGTACATGGACTCTAGTTGTGGTGCACGGGTTTAGTTGCTCCACGGTATGTGGGATCTTCGTTCCTGGACCACGGGTCACAGCTGCATCCCTGCATTGCAGGGTAGATTCTTAACCACTGGACCACCAGCGAAGTGAGTTACTGTTTGTGAATGGTGTTAGGTTTAAATTGAAGTTCTTTTTCTTTTTTCTCTTCCTGCACACATGGACATCCAGCACTGTTTGTTGAAAAAGTTGTCCTGTCTCCGCTAAATTACCTGTATGACTGTCAAAACTTGGTTGTCCATAGAGGTATGGTCTGTTTCTGGACTCTCTTCTGTCCCACTAGTCCGACTCTTTGCCAGTCCTCTGCTGTTTCAACTTCTGACGCTTTACAAAGCGTCCTGAAAAAGATCACGTCAGCCCTTCACCTTTGATCTACTTCACAGCATTTTGGCCATTCTGGGCTCTTTGCATCTCTATAGGAATTTTAGACTCAGCTTGTCCCTTTCTATCGGACAACCCTCTGGGATTTGAATTGTGATTGTTTTGTGCCTGTACATCAATTTAAGGAGAATCTATGTCTTTCAGACTGAGTCTTCTGGCTCATGACCAAGTATCTCTCTCTCTCTGACCAGGTCTTCTTTAATTTCTCTGAGCTGTTTGTGTCGTTTTCAGTATACAGATCTTGCACATGTTTTGTTAGATTTATTCCTAAGTGGTTTGTATTCTATCATAGGATAAATGAGTATTTTAATTTCAGTTTCTAGTGGTTCCATTCCTGGTGTAGAGAAATACAGTTGATTTTTGTATATTGATCCCATGCTATGCAACCTTGCTAAACTTGATTATTAATTCTGGTAGGTTTGTTGTAAATTCTATCAGATTTTCTAAAATAGGCTATAGTGCTGTTTGTGAATAAAGACAGTTTTACTTCTCCTTTCCAAACTAGATGCCTGCTATTTCTTTATCCTGCCATATTGCCTTCAATAAAACTTAACAGAAGTGATAAGAGCAGACATCCTTGCCTTGTTCCTGATCTTAAGATGTTGTCTTTAAAGAGTAAATATGATGTTAGCTATGGTTTTTCATAATCTTTTTGAGGTTGAGAAATTTCTGTCCTATTTCCAGTTTACTGTGGATTATTATCAGAATGTTAGATTTTGTAAACTGCCTTTTCTGTGTCTGTAGAGATGATTATATAGTTTTCTAAAATACGATGAGTTACACAGTTGGTTTTCAAATGTTAAAGGACCCCACTTCATCATGATGTATTATCCTTTGTATATACAGTTGGATTTGATTTGCTATGATTTTACTTAGTTTCCTTACATTTTAAACATTCCTAGTACACTGATTATTTGGATTCCCAATCTGTTAGATTTCATTTCTGTGCACTAAACTCCAGCTAAGCTTAGCCACAGCTAACTTAATGATGAGGAGCAACAATGTTTTCCTCCATTTTATTTTTTTTCTTTTTTCTTTACTTTATTGTGTTGGTTTTGCCATACATTGACATGAAACCGCCATCCCAGGGGGAGAGAATCGGGAGGGAGGAGGGAGGGGGGTTCTGGAGGGGGAGCATATGTAAACCCATTTTAAATATTTGTATGACTTTGGCCAAGGATCATTGGAAAATCAAGGAGACACACATACACACACATACACACAAACACAGTCTCTATCATCTCTCACTGAGATTGGTCCTGATAGAGGTTTATCAGGAAAATAGTGAGAGACAGAGGAGACAGGCCAAGGGGCTTTTCAGCCTTCTGAATAGAGTTAATGTAAGACTCAGATGGCTCAGCAAGCCTCAGCGAGGCCTGGGGGAGGCAGATGCAGAAGAGGAGCTGTGAGCACGGCCATGGTGCCTTAGGGGAGCACTGGAGCACTGTCCCTTTTGGTACTTGCAAGTCAGCCCTACACGAGCTCTCCTGCTGTCTGTGCCTGAGATAGAGTCTCTGACCCAAGACAAATGTGATGGGGAGACAAGGTTTAGGAAGATGTGTAAAGCCACCTTGTTCCAGAGAGCTGCCCTCAGGCCGTCTTCATCACCAAAGACCAGTATAGTCAGCTCCCGCAGACTCGAACTAGGAGACCTGGACTCCAGGCTGGTAGATTTTAAGTCGAAGGGCTGAGTGATGATGGGACACTTTCACAACAGTAGACGTTGGCGGGTGAAGCAAGAAGTCAAGAATGAGAGAAACCCAGTGATTTCCAGGGTTATATGTGTCGACTCAGATAACATCAGTAGTGGCTGGGGCTTAGAGACCATCAAGGTCACCCGACCCAGCGCACAGATGAGAGAACCAAGATGAGACAGTTAAGTTGCTCATTCAAGAACAGACTTCCCTGTCTCACCCCTGCCACCACCTCTCAGTCTGACAGTGATTTGTTCCTGAGAAAACAGGCCTTAGAGTGGTGGACACGGGGGCACTTGCACACCTGGCATGCTCACCACCTCCTCACTCCACATGGTTGAACGGGCACCCACCCTGAGGGCTCCGCCTGCTCCTGGAATCAGCAATCCTGCCGTAAACTCCGGGAGCCAGCTGACTCATGGAAAAGAAAGTACCACTGCCAATGCCTTGTGATCATCTCAGCCTGTTAACAGTCAGCCTGAAGCTCCCAGAGCGGGTACCAGGCCCACCTAACCTTGGACCATCCATCTATGTCCACTTTTCCTCCTTTCAGATGGACTTGGGGTTTCAGGGGGAGGACTTGAAACCCCAGTCCAGAGAGCTCTTCCTTCCTCTGATCTCTTTCATGTTTTTTTCTCTAAAAAAGTCTCTCAATGCTCCAGTCTCTGTCTTTTGCAAGAATAATCAGTCAATCTCTTCTTTGTAACTTCGAGTCTGAGCCCTGGGGGAATGTGAGAGGCTGGACGCTGTTGAGCACATGTGTGTCACCTGGCTGTCTCCGAAAGGATGCCCTAATCTCTGCGGGAGTGATCCAGGTGCTTACTGTGCTACGGGTTGGGGCAGGGAGATGCAGCGCCTGTGTAAGCCCTGGATCCAGTGCGTGTGGCCTGTTTGTGGAACTTGACTGTGAGTCTGGAGAAGCAGAGTAGAGGCTTAAGCTTGCGTCTTTGCACCTGTAGCTGTAACTGTGATGTAGCCTGTGTTGAATCCTCTCAGGGCGGCAGACTTCTGCACCATAAACCTTCTCTAGTGCTGATCTGTCCTGAATGCCTCAGAAATACCAGCTTATTCGTTCCTTTCTCACTGTAAGGAAGACACAACGATTGCTTTCATTTTACAGATGAGAAAAGTGCACCCAGAGAGACTGAACAGTTTGTCTGTGTTGTTAAAGGCAGGAGCCAGCCCTAGGCCCAGGCAGACTGGCTCTCAACACTTGCTAAGAGTATATTGATAGTGAATTTTTAATCATTAATGTTATCGATGCTTATGAGATCGTGCTACAATTCAGCAAGAAAAACGGAGACTCCGTGAGGGTTTCGTTGATCTAAACGAGTTAAGCACCAGACATCAAGGCTGTTCCTCCTCCTGATCACCTGCTGCTGATGGACCCCATGTTAGTTGATCCATAGGAACTGCATATTTATTGCAGTGTATCCCTCACCCCAGATTACCCTTTGGGTTAAAAGAGCAGCGTTACTCTTCTTACTATATAGAAATAAAAGAATTCTATCACCCTTTTGTTGTTCGGTTTTTGTATAATGCATTTGTTGTCGCTGTTCAGTCACTCAGCTCAGTTCAGTTCAGCTGCTCAGTCCTGTCCGACTCTTTGTGACCCCATGGACTGCAGCACGCCAGGCTTCACTGTCCACCACCAACTTCCGGAGCTTGCTCAAACTCATGTCCATCGAGTCGGTGATGCCATCCAACCATCTCATCCTCTGTCGTCCCCTTCTCCTCCTGCCTTCTATCTTTTTAGCATCAGGGTCTTTTCCAATGAGTCAGCTCTTCGTATCAGGTGGCCAAAGTATTGGAGCTTTAGCTTCAGCTTCAGCATCAGTCCTTCCAATGAATATTCAGGACTGATCTCCTTTAGGATTGGCTGGTTTTATCTCCTTGCAGTCCAAGGGACTCTCAAGAGTCTTCTCCAACATCACAGTTTGAAAGCATCAGTTCTTTGGTGCTCAGCTTTTTTTACGGTCCAACTCTCCCATCCATACACGACTACTGGAAAACCCATAGCTTTGACTAGATGGACCTTTGTCAGCAGAGTAATGTCTCTGCTTTTTAATGCACTGTCTAGGTTTGTATAATATGTTGCAAACCTGAAATTACTCTTTTTTTAAACTGTTCATTTGACACTCTCCAATACAAAGGATGTTGGGAAGGAAACATTCTCTCATCTCGGTGGTGGAAGGTTGCCCAGTTTTGCAGTTTAGAAATGTATGCTCATTTTCAGTGTCTGGTGCAGACCCCTCCATCATCTATCTTCCTGATTCTGGGTGACCATGAACACATATTATGAGTTCTGGGACTCCTTGGGTGTTGAATGCACCACACAATCTCCTGCTGCTCTGTCCTGTTTTATGTTTCCTACCCTCGTACCGGAGCCTCCGATTGTGCGCACGTCCTTAGTCACCACTGGACTCCAGACATGCCCCGCATTGTCCTAGTGTGATCACTGGACTCTGAAGAGATCCCCTCCCTGCTGCAAGCCCTGGATCCCTCTCCCTTCAGTATCTCTGATGACTCTCTAGTGCGGTGTGAATTCTGCTCTGCCTGCTTGTCTCCTTCTCTGATGTCCTGTGGGTTCTGAGCGTGGTTCTGCACGTCAGGCGGTGCGGGTCTGCCCGCGCCCCCGGCCTGGAGCAGGGCCCTCTCGTGCACGCTGTGTCCCAGCTCCGAGGACTGGCGCACTGACCGGAAGCTGAGGTCCTGGCTGGCACCATCTGCCCTCTGAAGACCTCGCCCCAACTCTCCCGTTCCTCCCTCACCTCACGGAGCACTAGCAACTAGGTGAGTGTCTTGGAAGTGGCCAACTGTGAGACTCATCCACAGGCCAGGGCCACAGACTGCAAGACCTGAGCATGCGTGTGCTCGTGTGTACAAGTATGTGACATATGTTGTTTCAAAAAGTGCCAATGGATGAGACTGTGTATTTGAAAACATTCAAACATTTCAGTGTCAACATAGTGAAACTTACCCAGAAGAAAGGCCCAGACACCTGCTGGCTCGTTTTCTGCCTTTAGTGACTAAATTGCTGGATGTGGGTTCCCAGTGGTGTGGGTGCTGGTCCTAGGGGCCTCTCCTGACTCCAGTGTGAAGTGAAAATTAGAAGGTTCCCAGACGGTGGCTCTGGAAGTGCCTGGCTTGTGCTTGCTGAGGGTGCGAGACTGGAGAAGACAGGAGGGTGTGAACTCTGCTCCAGCCTGCGGCTGCCTGTCATCTCCCAGGGGGAGTTTAGGATGAGAGACGGGGAGGGCAGGAGGCCCCCGGGCTCCAGCAGAGGTGTGTGCAGGGCAAGAGGGCCCCAGAGCCGGGGGCCCAGGAGAGCTGGCACAGCGCCGCAGGGGCACAATGGCAGCTGGGAGCCAGGCAGCGCCGCCTGAGCTCGGAGAGGGCTGAGCCGGCTGTCGGCAGGCAGCGGACATCCTTCCCCAGCTCCCGAGGATGGTTAGGGTCATACGTCCTGGGAGGTCTGGGAACCCAGCAGGTTCTGGGGAGCAGAATGAGAAATGAGGGCCAGGACAGACAGCTGTGATTCCCAGAAGCCAAGAATGAGGCTGGACCCAGACAAACTCAAGTGACAGCTGGTGTCTTCCTGCCTCTGCATGAAGGTATGTGGTTCTGATTCGCCCCTGACGGCTTTGCGGCTGGATGGAGAGCGATGAGAAGGCTGTGATCGCTGCCTCAGCCTTCGAGCAGCCACCCACCTTCCCGTGCCCGGAGAGTGCCTGTGGTGACCTGCCCTTACCACCCAGTCGCCTCATCCCCACTGGCCCAGAAAGTCCAGGTGACCATGAGCCCGCTTGCCCAGATCACTGACAATCTCTGGGACTAAGGTTTTCTGTGATGCTGAGCATCATCCAGAGACATGGATTACAAGGGAACCCTGGGGTGCAGAAGCTTTCCAAAAGGGAAAGAGTTTTCAGTGTGTTTACCGCCTCTGCCCTTGCTTCTCAGGTACACTTGCGCCTACCTTGTGATGCAGAGTAAATTATGTGTGCGGGGGTTCTGCTCCCAAACCTTGGGTAGATGCTTAATTTTAAAAGTACACAGATAGTGTCAGGAAATTAATAGAGGCAAGGAAATTCAAATTATAAACTGAAACAGTGAGCAAAACTGTTTCCTCTTCAGGAGCTTGATCTACCCTGTGTCTGTAACGGGGATCAGCACCCTTTGTTCGGTGAGGGCTGCAGAGTAAATGTTTGGGGTCTGCCTGCTGCGTACTCTGTGTGGCAGGGGCTCAGCTCACCCCTGGAGAGAAGGCGGCCTCAGACCAGATAGAGGGAAATGGCGTGGGTGTGCCGTGAAGCTTCACCTAAAAGAGCAGGCAGGGCCCGCCCATGTGGACCAACCCCTGATCTCAGGAAAACCAGAAAACAGAACTTCTACCCACAGTTACATGTGATAGGCTGTTCTCAGTGAACAGAGGCGAACATGGACTCAAGAGAGATGCAAAAGAGACCTTTAGGTCACGTTCTCCTTTTTTCTTGGGCAATGGCAATATTTATCATTTTTTTGTTGTTGCTGTTAAATTGTAGTTCCTGAGTACCAGCCATGTTTTCACTCGGCTCTGGAGAAAGATAAGCGCGTATCTTGGTGACCTCTGACCTCTAGATTACAGTCTAGTTGGGGCAAGGAGCCAGTGAAATGACGGGGCGTCCTGCAGAGTGTGGGGGAGGAGGGAGCACTGGTGACCTGGGGCAGCTCGTGGCATGAGTGGGATGAGCCTGGCTGGTGGGCCTGGGAGATGTGTGAGCAGGTGAGACGGGAATAAAGTGACCGGGTTGGACGTGAAGCCCGGTAACCAGGCCAGTGGAGGAGCAACTGCGCTGTCCGTGCCTCAGAGGCTCCATCCCTGGGAAGGGACCACAACAGACTGCAGGCTCCTCGCAGGGCTGTCTTGAAGACAGAGAAAGGTGACATTGATTCCACACCCTCGGCAGCTCCTGGGACCTGGGAAATGCCCGGGCATTTGTCAAGTAGCTGAGTGATGACTACTTAATAAAATGCGATGAGACAGAGCTCCATGGAGACCAGAATAATTTTCCAAAAACACTTTGGCCATGTACCCTGGTCAAGAGTCTGCTGTGTCCTCTGCTTTTAGGATAGCGGGAACTTCTGCATTATGACTGTCCAAGTCCCAAGGGAGTGACGGGCGAGAGGAATTTAAGAGGCAGCCAGGACCTGGCCCCCGGGACCCTGACACCAGGAGAGGCACCCCGGGGGGAGCGAGGGGAGCCACAGCTGCTGTTGGAGGCGCTGGTAGGCATACCCGCAGAGATGCCTGCAGGCGGTTTGAGGGGAGGGGGCGCAGGAGACAAGACTCGGACCTGTCAGCGCAGAAGTAACTCCAGGTCCTGAGATGGGGCGGGCGGGAGGAACATGCGGGCGCGCGGGGTCGAGTCCACCACCAGGTCCACTGCTGGCCCGGCCCGGGCCAGGCTCCTTGCCCTTCCCTGTGGAGGCCAGAGGGCTGAACAGTGGTCGGGGTGCCGAGGGCCAGGCCGTGAGAGCCCCACAGTCCTGAGCAGCCTGCAGAGCGGCGGGCATCTCTGCCTGGAGGCTCCCTCCCACCCCGGGAGACCCTTCCAGGATGGAAGGCCTGCCGGCCGGGGGCGCAGCCAGGCCCAGGGGGAACCGCAAGCGCGCTCCTGTTCCTGGGGCCCCAGCTCCTTCATCCTTCTCGACTGTTTTCCTTTTTTTTTTTAAGGGTGGGGGAGCTATGTGCCTCCAGCGCTGTGGGAGTGTGCGGGGTGAGGCAGGGGCTGTCTGTCCAGAAGATGGGGTGATTCGTGGTCCTCCCTGGCCGTGGGTGCCAAGCTGGTGCCTCAGCCAGAGCAAACTGCCTGTCCCTGGACCCCCGTCTCCTCTGCCAATGTGTCATGATCACCGAATTAACTCAGTGGAAACTCTTTCCTTGCCCTGAGAGTCAGAGTTAGACCAGAGCACTGATTCTGGCACCAGAGAGGAATTTGGACATTTTCACTCTTTCACTCTGTGCAGCGGTGACTCCTTGGAAATTATTTCTCCACGAGTCATCTAGAAGCCACCATATTTGCATCAAGGATGGAACTGTCTCTGGCTCACCCCTAACCCCTCCTCTAACCCGGGAGCTCTGCATCTGTGCTCCAGGCCTTGCACCCCCTACATTGGACAATGTCCCTCTCAGGACTGAGGTCCCACCACGTCAGGGAAAGATGATGATGAAGCTGAGAGCGGGTGATTGCCCAGTGGGTTCTGAATTAAAAGGTAGGTGGTGGTGGAGACAGAGTCCAATTTATTTATTTATATATAAATATTTATTTATTTATTTATTTATAAATTCTAATAAAGTATAGAGATTTATGTAGAGTTTTCTCTTACATTTAAAAATTTTTTTTTAATTGAACTATAATTACTTTACAGAATGTTGTGGTTTTCTGTCAAGCATCAACAAGGATCAGCCATGGGTACAACCTTGTCCGCTCCCTCCAGAAACTCCCTCCCATCTCCCTCCCCATCCCACCCTTCCAGATTGTCACAGAGCCCCTGTTTGAGTTCCCTGAGTCACACAGCAAATTCCCATTGGCTGTCTATTTTACATATACTAATGTAAGTTTCTATGTTACTCTCTCCATACATCTCTCTTTCTTGCTCCTCTTCTACCCTCCATGTCCGTAGGTCTGTTTTCTATGTCTGCTTCTCCATTGCTACCCTGCAAATAAGTTCTTCAGTACCATCTTTCTAGATTCCATATATATGTGTCAATATATGATATTTATATTTCTTGTTCTGACTTACTTCACTGTGTATATTATGCTCTAGGTTCGTCCACCTCATTAGAACTGACTCAAATGTGTTCCTTTTTATGGCTGAGTAATATTCCATTGTGTATATGTACCACCATTTCTTTATCCATTCATCTATTGATGGACATCTAGGTTGCTTCGATGCTCTAGCTATTATAAACAGTGCTGCAGTGAACATTGGGATACATGTTTCTTTTTCAGTTTTGGTTTCCTCAAGGTATATGCCTAGAAGTGGGATTGCTGGGTCATATGGTAGTTTTATTTCTAGTTTTTTTAAGGAGTCTCCGTACCGTCTTCCATAGTGGCTATATCAATTTACATTCCCACCTACGGTGCAAGAGTGTTCCCTTTTCTCCACACCCTCTCTGGCATTTATTGTTTATAGACTTTTTGATGATGGCCATTCTGACTGGTGTGAGGTGGTATCTCGTTGTAGTTTTGATTTGCGTTTCTTTAATAATGAGTGATGTTGAGCATCTTTTCATGCGTTTACCTAGTCAGATGACTAATATGTCTTCTTTGGAGAAATGTCTCTCCAAGTCCCTTTCCCACTTTTTGATTGGGTTGTTTGCTTTTCTGGGATTGAGTGTATGAGCTGCTTATGTATTTTGGAAATTAATTCTTGGTCAGTATGTAGTTTTAAAACTAGTTTGAATAAAGTTGTTGGTGTAGCATCAGAAAACCACATGGAAAGCTGCATAGACCTGGGAGGTGACCACATTAGTATTTGGGGCAGTGGAGTCCTGTGAGGCCAGTAAAAAATGATTAAATAGTATGGTGGGGGCTCTCTGATTGGTCTAGAAGTATGTGCACCAGTATTGGACATTTGAAAAACAGATTAATGTACTATTAAGGAAAACTCAATTTGAGTATTTTAGAATATTGCAGGCACACGTTTGCATAGTTAGCAAAATAGAAAAAGGCTGACTGGGTAGACACCAACCCCAACCGCTGTTCCCTCCAGCTCTGATACTGCAGGCAGTTTATATTTCAGAGGAGCTCTGTGAGGCAGATGCACACGCCAACCTAGGCCGGAGCCTGCTGTTACACTTTTTTTTAATTTATTTATTTTTAATTGAAGGATAACTACAATTTTGTGTTGGTTTCTGCCGTACATCAACATGGATCAGCTACAGGTATACGTAGGTCCCCTCCCTTTTGATCACACTGTTTTGGTTATTATAAAATAACTCTACAATCTGCTCACAGCTGTTTGAACAGGGGTAACACCACACACATACAGCTCGAGTATGCATCCTTTTCTACAGTTTCTTCTCCGATGGCGCTGTAGGTCATTAGGACTTGCAGACCCAAACTGCAGTGCAGCGCCACGCACATGTGTCCAAGTGGCCAGCATCCCAAATGCAACAGCAGCAAACACTGGTGAGGATGGGGGCGGCAGGAAGCCCAACCGTACCTGTTCATCTTAGTTCTCATTTTGAGGGTTCTAAGACTTGACTTGTATCATTTGTAAATTGTTCTGTAAAATGCACATCCTTCTCATGAACTGAATGCTGCCCTTGCGGAGGCATCCTTTCTGAAATATAGACACTTAAGATATATTTCAGTGATGAATTTAGATGATATTTGAACATCTTATTATTAATAAGGGCTCCTGGCTAAGGGCAAAAACAGGACTTCATAAAGTAACCCTGGGCCTGGCTCTCTCCGGTTTTGTGAGGACCACAAACGTGGGAGCCTCAAAACCTTGTTACTGCTCTAAACTGAGATGTTGTGGTTTAACTTTTTTTAACTGAAGAATTTAAACCATCTGAAATTTATGTTTCATATAGTGGGCTTCCTTGGTGGCTCATTGGTAGAGAATCCACCTGCCAATGGGAGGAGATGTGCATTCAATCCCTGGGTTGGGAAGATCCCCTGGAGAAGGAAATGGCAACTCTGGTATTCTTGCCTGGAGAATTCCTTGGGCAGAGGATCATGGTGGGGCTGCAGTCCAAGGAGTCACAAAGAGTTGGACACAACTGAGCAACTAAACAGCAACAACAATAGTGTGAGGTATGGATTGGCATTTATGTTTTCCTTGAGTTTATTGAATAATCCACACACTCACAGATTTGAAATGGCATATTTAATGCCCACCCACCCCCTTGCCAAATGATGCATGCTTGGGGATCTTTCTGATGTTCTGTTCCTCAGACTTCTCTATCTACAATTGAGCTAACATCACACTGTTTTGGTTATTGCACCTTTAAGAGCTGTTTGTTAGTACAGATGTCACACACATGCATACCAGATATTTCTCTTTTTCCTGCTGTTTGATCTCAGATAAACTTTGCATACATGTATCAACTTTTTAAAAAATCCCTTGCGATTTTGAGATATTGGTTTAAAATCAAACATTGATTTTGGGGAGAATGGACAGCTTCAGGTCACTGAGTCTTACCCTTCACACAGATGACTGTCCTGCTGCTCATTTTCCTAACCCCTCAGTGAGGCATCCTCAGCATCTCCATGCAGACTTGCGTCTTTATTTCCTGCTCCTTTGACCATCATGCCTGGCATCTCCATCAGCCACTGGCATCTGAGCCACAGGAATGACTGCTGCACCCACACCACCCCCACCCCCTGGCAGGAGGGCTCAGAACAGCTGCATTTACTGCCCAGCCTAGCTGCCCACTTCCTCCTCCACACTGTGCCCCCACTGCCCGCCCCACTCAAGGCCCAGAGGACATCCTCCCTCTCCGTACCAGTCTCTTCTTCAGAATTGTTATTTATTGTTGTTTAGTTGCTGAGTCGTGTCTGACTCTTTGCGACCCCATGGGCTGCAGCACACCAGGCTTCCCTGTCCTTCACCATCTCCCAGAAGTGCTCAAACTCATGTCCATTGAGTCAGTGATGCCATCCAACCATCTCATCCTCTGTCGTCCCCTTCTTCTCCTGCCTTCGATCTTTCCCAGCATCAGGGTCTTTTCTTTTCTTTTTGGAAAGAGTTTACAAGCTGTTCTTTTGTTTTCATCCAAAATTAAAATAACCATGAAAAAGGAATATGTATCTTTGTATCAGTCAGAATCCCAGCAGGAACAAATGGTGTTGCAAAGTACAGGGTCTCTCTAATTGGGAGAGTAGCGTTGACACATGTAGACTACCATGTATAAAACAGGCAGTGGGAAGCTGCTGTCTAGCGCAGGAAGCTCAGCTCAGCGCCCTGGGATGACCCCGAGGGGCAGGGCGGGGTGGGGGAGGGGACCCATGCACACCCAGAGCTGACCCACATCAGGGCACATCAGAAACTGACACAACTTTGCAAGGCAACTACCCTCCAGTTAAAAAAATTAAGGGTCTGTTTTTAATGGTGTGAGACGGGTCAAGGTCAGCAGTGCCCAGCTAGGAACCACCAAGATGTTACTTAAGCCTAAAGGGCAAGAAGAGGGAGGGATTTTCAGAACCCAGCACGTGGTGGCAGGGGAGGGGAGGGTACACCACAACTCTCCAGCAGGAAAGGGGCCAACACAACAAACGCCCAGGCCCCACTCCTCCAGCCTGCATCCCTGCTATGCTGGCCCTTGCCAAGCACCATCAGAAGGCAAAGGAACAGGAAACCTTCTGATGCAGATCCTGTAGGTCAGCCTCTAAGGCACGGAGGAAGGAGGATGATGTCAGGTAGCGATAGAGAGTAGAAAGTGGCTTCAGAGAGACAGGTGCAAATAACCAGCTGGGAATTACCACTTGGAGTATGCATGCTGTCTAGAAAAACACCATCGAAGAAATTGGCCCTGCTTTTGAAAGCTGACTTATTTTTACCATTAAAATGTTAAATTCTGGGTAATTGGAAGATAGCCTTTAAAGTGTTTCATACTAAGGCTGCATTACAGGCTCTATAGGAAGGCCAGGCAGCTAGCTCCAGGTGAGCTGTTTATCTCTCTCTGAAAATTTGATTTTTGGTAACCAACCTTCTCAGGTATTTACGTGAATACTCTATCCACCATCCCCAGCCTTGTGTACTTATTATTTTTTAATTTATTTATTTTAATTGGAGGCTAATTACTCTACAATGTTGTAGTGATTCCTGCCAGACACTGACATGAATCAGCCATGGATGCACACGCCTTTCCCGTCCTGACCCTCCCTCCCACCTCACTCCCCATCCCATCCCTCAGGGTCATCCCAGTACACCAGCCCTGAGCACCCTGTCTCATGCATCGAACCTGGCCTAGCGATCTGTTTCACATATGGTAATATACATGTTTCAATGCTATTCTCTCAAATCATCCCACCCTTGCCTTCTCCCACAGAGTCCAAAAGACTGTTCTATACATCTGTGTCTCTTTTGCGCTCTCGCATATAGGGTCATCATTACCATCTTTCTAAATTCCATATATATGCATACATATACTGTATTGGTGTTTTTCTTTCTGGCTTACTTCACTCTGTATAATAGGCTCCAGTTTCATCCACCTCATTAGAACTGATTCAAATGTATACCTTTTGATGGCTGAGTAATATTCCATTGCATATATGTACCACAGCTTCCTTATCCATTCATCTGCCGATGGACATCTAGGTTGCTTCCATGTCTTGGCTATTGTAAACAGTGCTGTGATGAACATTGGGGTACATGTGTCTCTTTCAGTTCTGGTTTCCTCGGTGTGTATACCCAGCAGTGGAATTGCTGGGTCATATGGCAGTTCTATTTCCAGTTTTTTAAGGGATCTCCACACTGTTCTCCATAGTGGCTGTACTAGTTTGCATTTCAGGGTCTTTTCAAATGAGTCAGCTGTTTGCATCAGGTGGCCAAAGTACTGGAGCTTCAACTTCAGCATCAGTCCTTCCAATGAACACCCAGGACTGATCTCCTTTAGGACGGACTGGTTGGATCTCCTTGCTGTCCAAGGGACTCTCAAGAGTCTTCTCCAGCACCACAGTTCAAAAGCATCAATTCTGCAGCACTTAGCCTTCTTTATAGTCCAGCTCCCATATCCATACATGACTACTGGAAAAACCATAGCTTTAACTATAAAGATTTGTAAATATTTTTTAAATGTATAAGTAAATGTATAGAATGGAGACCAGCGCCTTCACAGTATTCAAGTTCAGTTGGCCGGCTCCGCCTCGCTGTCCCTCAGCACCCCATCCTGTGTGTGGGCGGGGAGGGGTGTGTGCCGATGCTGTCTGGGCTGCAGTGCTGACCCCTGTTCCCCCGTGACACGTTGGCGAGAGGCTGCTGACCCGTTCCCTGAAGGTCAGGGTCCTCGTCCATAAAAGTGAGGCACAAAGCGGTCTTGCGGTGTAGTCGCCGCAACCTTGCAACGTGATGTTTTCAGTCCTTCGAGGACACGCTGAGCCCCACAGGCAGCCCTGCTCCGCACTCTGTTGTTTCTCCGTGAGGACTGGGTGATGTTCCGGGGGACCCCAGAGCTTTCCAGTAGATCTGACATGGTTTTCTCCCCTCATCAGAGCAGTTGCAATCCTGTGTCTCACAGTCGTGTCCCAAGCAAGGCCATCTTCCCGGCCACTTGTCGAGGGGGCTGGGGGTGATGGGTAGCCTCCTCCCTCTGTCCCCCATACTTGCCTCTGGCTGGGGTGTCCCCTGGGCCCCCCTCCCCAGCTTCCTTCTCAGAGGCCTCCTCAGGAGTAGGTTTCCTGTCCTCGTGACCCCCACAGGCAGCCTCCTCCCCAGCCAGGCTGGGCCAGCACTCAGCAGCCTGGATCCCAGGAACTTTCCTCCATCCCTCCCCTCCCCAGGGCAGGAGTTTGAGGACCCCCACACGCTCTGCCCCTCATGGCCCTGGCCCGACTCCTCTCTCCCCTGGAGGGGTAATCGTGGGGAGGGAGGCAGAGCTGGGTCTTCTGTCCTGTTTTGGTCTCTGGCCTGCTGAGGGGGTCAGCACTTTCCTGCAGGCGGTACGTCACCCCTGGTGTTGGTTGATTGTCCAGAGCCTGCGAGGCCTCGGTCAGAACTGAGGCTGAAGGGTTTGCCAGGTTAGCAATCTGTGGCAGATGAGAAGGTGTGCCACCCTGTGTCTGGCATACAAGGAATGCCCAGTGAACTCATGGAGCCACGGAAGTCCGTTCTCCTCAGGGCTTCATAAGGTCTGTGTGGAGCCTTGTCGTCGTTTGGCAAGTGAAGTCCATGGGAGTGTTCTTTACAGCCACTGTTTACTGTGAAATCACTGTAAAGGTCCTCAAGTGGAAACTTTGAAATGAAGTCAAAGCACAGGGAAATCAAGAATGCATATCTCAAACCAGATCTGTTTTGTGAAATTCTTGCTTTAAAATTAATAAGTAAATATGTCATATGTGTATATTGGGATTTTAAATGTATTTATTGGGACTTCCCTGGTAATCCAGTGGTTAGGACTCCACACTTCTACTGCAGGGACTGAGGGTTCTATGCCGGGTCAGGGAGCTAAGATCCTGCCAGCTGTGATGGGCGGCCAAAAAGAACCCCGTACTGTTGTTTATGACCAAAATGTTTGGAAGCTGCCAGGCTGTATATAGCATGGCGTCTGAGGTTTCCTCCACAGTAATCCGCAAGTGAGTCGAGGTGGAGTCACTGAGACAAGTGTGTGGTGAACCCCAGGCAGTGTGCCGCGCCCTGCGCCTGTCCTCTGCGGGGCGCGCAGGAAACCTGTGGGGGCTGCGGCAGCTGCTCCTGCTCCCCCTCCTTGACTTCCGGAGCGGGGGTCCTGCAGGGCCCTGCATGACTGAGGGTGCCCGGGGGCGGCCGAGGGGCCGGATCAAGGCTGCTGCCAATGGGCACGGCTCCGTTGCCTGTCCTGCACGGGTGCTGGGAGGAGTTGCTGACCCGGCTGCATTAGCCCGCGGTCATCGAGACACGCGCCAGGCGAGACTCCACCCACCAGGGCCTGGGCCACACCCTCTGCTCGCAAATGTCCAGGTGAATGGGGTTCCCTCTGCGAGACTGGTGGTGCTAGGTTTTCAAATGGCTTATCTCCCATGAAAGTGAAAGTGAATGTCGCTCAGTCGCGTCCAACTCTGTGCGACCCCGTGGACTATACCGTCCATGGAATTCTCCAGGCCAGAACACTGGAGTGGGTAGCCTTTCCCTTCTCCAGGGGATCTTCCCAGCCCAGGGATCTCCTATATATATATGTTGTATTTCACTGTATTTTTTTAGTTCCTTATTTTATACTGGAGCATAGTTAGTTAACAACATTATGTTAATTTCAGGTGTACAGCAGAGTGATTCAGTTATACATACACACATATCCTTTTTCAAATTCTCATCTCACTTTAATGTTGTTTAATCGCTAAGTCGGGTCTAACTCTTTGCGACCCCATGGGCCACGGTCCAACTCTCACCTCTGTACAGGACTACTGGAAAAACCATAGCTTTAACTGTACCGACCTTTGTCAGCCAAGTGATGTCTCTGCTTTGCTGACTGTCCTGTCATCATAGCTTTCCTTCCAAGGAGTGAGTCTTCAGTCACATTCTGGGGATGCAATCACAGCATTTCTCATAACAGTAGTCTGACCACATGGAGGGGACCCTGTCTTACCTTTTGGTGCTGACAGGAAGTTTATGACAGAAACCACAGTTTACTTTCCCCGTCACAGATTCTGAGAAGCAAAGTCCGTCTCATTCCTCAAATGCCTTTTCTGGTGGATGTGACTATGGACACTGCCTTGTTCTATAAAAGCCAGGAGGTCACTTTAAGGAGAAAACTTGACTTCCCAAGAAAGTCACCAAGATAAGCTTGGGCTATCTTTATTTTGCTTACAAAAAAACATAACTCAATATGGTAGGAATGTTAGTTTGCTTGTTTCTGATCTGGTACAATCTGTGCAGATAGTTAACCTTTTTATCTCTCTGAAAAACTCCTAATCTTAAAGAATACATAGCTGGATGAGCACTGAAAAAAAAGGATCAATCAAGTGACTTCCAAGTATTTTTGGAGGAACATGTGCTTGTTCTGAAATCCTGTGTCTACGCTGCTCTGATCCTGTCTTTGATTCTAACCTTCTTTACCAAATACTATGGAGCATATTTGTGACTGTCCAAAAACTTAGCATGTTTAGACAACCAGACAACCAAGCAGGATAAATAGAACTACTCATCTCTGTGTTCATCTTTGTCCTTCCCAGGGAATTGTTTAATTCCTAGTGTGTGAGTTTATCAGATCACCCTGAATGATGTTGCTTTGAGATAACTTCACAACCAAGGAAATCTTAGGCATTTTTACCTTGGAAAAGAGTAGGTGCCTTAGGAAAAGAAAGCAGAGGTGTGAGAAATGGCCTTTTGTCCAGGCTTTACCCTGAAGAGAGGGCTTGGAAGAAGGGGCAGACCCAAGCGAGCCTGGCCAGTTCCAGGGGAAGTGAGCCACTCCTCATGTTAGCTCACGAGGAAAAAGTCAATGAAACAAAAGTCAGACCAATTCACTGTCAAACCCACAGCCGGATTCTAGGTGTAGCTGCCATCAGATGTGTGTCTAGCCACTGTCTGACAGCTGTATTCAACACGCTTCCCATCTCCCACCTACTATGTGTTAATCCCACAGTCAGTAAATTCTTCATGGAACTTTACAACGCTTTGTAAGTAAAATTTGGTATATCTGATGCCATTTTCCTAGTAAACAACTCTAGTAATTTAATATTAAACATTGGGTTATTTTCCCCTCAGGCATAAAATTTTAATAATATATTCCCCACAGGTAACAACATAGCTGCTTCCTATACATCTTTACAAAAACTGTGCAGGATTTTTCAAGCGTTTATGTAACTGTGCATGAATTTGATTCACACACATGTGCTCTGGGAACTCTCCCTACACGGGGCCTCAGACACACAGACTTCTACTTCCCAATGAATTAGCAGGTTCACACTCTACTGTCTGTAAGCAAGATACACAATCTCTTTGCCTCTCATCAGAGGCAGGCTATGTTGCTGCAGTAAAGGAGGAAAATATGAAGCATTCCTGCTGAAAGTTCCTCTTTTTATAAATAATACTTGTCAACTTGTATGCTTCTATTTTTTAAATGAATTTCTTCCTTATACCATATACAAGAATTAATTCCTAGATGGATGAAGCAAGACATAAAAAGAAATGGTTGATGAATTTAAATTCACTAAAATAAAAAAACTCCTGACCGTCAAAAGACACCACAAAGAGAGTAAGAAGACAGGCCACAGAGTGGAGGGTATCTTCAACTCCTGCAACAGCACTGGGCCTCTACCTGAAAACGCAAGTTATCAAATAAATTCCTGCAAAGAAATGAAGAACTGATACAATCAGTAAGAGAAAGGCGGTGAGGCAAATAGGAAAAAAAATAAATTAGGTGAACGACCAGAACAACCACTTCATGGAGGAAGGAATTCAGATTGCTGATAACCTTGAGAAGTTACTCAGCCTCACTGGAAATGAGGAAAACGTGAATGAAAACAATAAGGAGATACTTATTCCCTTCCCAACTTATTGGCAAAAAAAATGAAAAAGCCTCATGATACCAGGTGCTGGCAAGGACTGAAGTGGAAGGGTATTCCTTACTCTGCTGGTGGGAGTAGACTGTGTGGAAGCCACGTAAGACCGGAAATCATTCGGTAGACTCGGTGTTACACGCGCTCTGTGACCTGGCATCCACTCCTGGAGGTGTTCCTCAGAGAAACACTCCCTCACGTGCCCCAGGGGCTTGTACCAGGAGACATGAGGCCTGGTCACCATAGCCCCAAACGGGGACCACCTCAGCAGTGCTTTGACAGGGGAGCAAACGTGGGAATCCGAGTATGGTTATCCAGTGATGTGTCATCCGGCAGTTAAGTGAGCCACAGCCCTTTGCGACCCGGATGGACCTCACAGATACAACACAGAACGAGAGAAGCCAGACAAAAAGGAGTAAATCCGCAGAGTGATTCCCCTTCAGTACAGCTAGAGGCGGGGCAGCAGGCATCCCGGGCTCGGTGCCCCAGGGGGACAGCCGGCCTGAAGGGACTGGCACAGCTCAGGTGAGGAGGCCGCACGCGGGACACGCCTGCGGGCCTGCCCAGCTCTGACTGAGCTTGGCGGTGGGGACAGGAGGGTCTGCTTTGTCTTTATTAAACTGTCAGTGGTTTTCTAAAAAAACTTACTGATAGGAAGTGTTTCAGAATGACTTGAAAGATGGAGACAGTGGCCCAGATGAAGCTGACCAAATGGAGAGTTGGCGCCAGGAGAGGAATGGGGTGGGAACACCTGTGCTGTGGGCGGGCACCCGCCCCCTAGCAAGCCCTCTGCTGAGGCACCCCCAGCTGTGAAATGGGTCCCTTTGAGCAAGTGAAGACTCCTTCAAGGCTAGGGCGGGTGCGGCACGGGCAGTGCCCAGCGCTGCCTTCTGATTCACCTCTAGGTTGAGCGAGTCATCTGGCTGGGCGGCCACCAGCGAGCCACCACACCGGCCTCAGCGCAAAACCTTTATCCCTCCGTCCACTCACCACATAGGGAGTGTTTGCTGGCCAACAAAAGCGAGGCGTCCTCCTGGGCATCCCTAATCCTGGGGAGAATCCATGCTCACTCACCTGTGTAGTACACACCACCCGCTTCACATTCTAGATTCTTACAAAACAGGCAGCGTAAACCAACACCCAGCACTCCGCAGTGAGGGTCTGCAGAAAGAGTCGATCTGCCCAGGACAGCTGGCCCCCCGGAAATGCCAGCTTCTGCAACCCACCTGGAAATGCTCCAGCGGGGGTTATTTCTTCCTCTTGGATCTGTCACAGCTGTGACAGGGGAGATTCATAGGTCAGTTTTTGGACCACATTGTTTAAGAGCAAGGGGTCCTCCACTGCCCTTGGCCTGGTGGGGAGGGAGGCCCTCCACTGCCCTTGGCCTATGGGGGGGCCTTGGCACAGGGTGAACCACTGTATGGAGTGGGGGCTGCATGTCCGGAGCCATCTTCCTGAAGCCCAAGGGCTCCTAGCCCTGCTGTCCAGGCACGTCTCCCTGGTGAGGTGCCGTTGTCTTTTCCATTCACAGCATATTGAGCTGCGGCACTGTGAACGGGCTTGGCTTCTTAGTGATGACTCACCGTGCTTGGGACCCTGTGTGTTAGTGACACAGGTACGGCTCTTGAAAACAGCTCCCCACATGCACCTGGGAGAAAAGTCATCCATGCGGGTTTGATTTCCCTGATGCAGGAAGGAAGCGTGTTACCTCTACAGCAAGTTGGAAATAAATTGCATTAACTCAGAAGCAAGGCACTGCTTGGCACAGCCTGGGTGTGCAGTAGCTGGAACAGTCCCCTTCCGTTTGTACAGATTTGGGTGGCCCAGAAAGCAGCCAGTGCTGTGTGTCTGGTACTGTCTAGAGATGGGCTGAGGGCCCACAGACATGTGTTTTTCAGAACAATATTCAGAATTTCAAGACCGTTGTATCTCAGTGTAGAGATACATCAAAACCTTCTGCGGCGTCCACAGCTCCAGTCGTGTGCGTGCCTCTGGTGCAAGGTGATGACAGATGTGGACTTGGGGTCACTTAACCAGAGTTCTCATCTGACCTTTGGTGGCAGCCGTGGTCTACCAGCCACAGTACCTGCCTCGGAGGGCATAGCTGCCTTCTTACTAAAGAGGCATATTGCTTAGTTTGCTGAGGGCGGTTACCAGGTGAACATGACCGTTTATGGTGCACGACAGTGAGTGTGTTTGTGTCCTAAAAGGAAGTTTTCTTTTCGTGGCAGAGTCCTGAGTGCAGGATGGAGAGAGGCAGATGTGTATCTGTTCCGTGAAGGAAGACCACTTCTAGTTTTGTCTTAAGGATTTCCCAGGTGGGAACTTTAGCCTGAAGCTGGAGGCGGAGCCGCATGTGTCCTGGGAGCCCTTCCCCCAGCAATGAGAGGCTGAAGCAGTGGCCGGAGCCCAGGGACTGTTCAGGAGGAAGCCAGGCTGAGCACGAAAAGTGAGAGTATTTAGGGAATTCTGACCCCATGTTCCAAGAGGAGACTGGCCCACATCCCTCGGGCTCCTGGGAGAGCAGGTTCCCCATGTTGAGCGTGCACTGCTCTTGCAGAGCTTCAGGCCTGTGTGTCAGGTTTGCCCATGTGCTGGAATGCTTGCCCCACCCGCCCCACCACCCCTCACGCTCATCCTGGGAGCACCTTGTAACCTGGTCACAGGTCCTTGCTTTGGCCTTACCTGCTCTACCTCCTGGGAGGTCCTGGCCTTTAGAGCCTTAGGACCACAGGTCCTTGCTTCTGTTACCCTTTCAGAATGAGCTGCCTCGGAACTCAGGGAATTTGAACTCCTTGATCACATTTGCATCGCGCACAGCGACCCGGCATCCAGAACGGCATTGTAGATACTCAGCAATATTCATTGTGGAGCTTAGAGACCCAGGCACCCGCCATGTTTAAGGACAGGGCCAGGCTGCTGATCCCTTACCACTGCCCACTCCTGCGTGACGATTTAGTCTACACGGTCTCCCTCCATCTGGGAGAACGGGTCGTTTAACCAGCAATTTTTATCAAGCAGCAGTTAGATTTCAGGAAGAAAAAAGAAAAAGTAAGGTATTTGTTCTTCTTTTCCTGAGACTGACAACTTATTAGAATTGACAAAATGTGTTTGCCTGCACACATCTGTACAGACATATATGCGCGCACACACACATCCATCCACACAGACATGTACACTTTTACTTTTTTTCTCAAAACAAACAACGTTTTATTGAAGTGTGGTTGGTTTATAATCTGATGTTAGTCTCAGTGATTTATATTGTTTCTGTATAATCTATACTGTATATAGATTCTTTTCCATTACAGGTTATTACAAGATACTGAATATAGTTCCCTGTGCTGTGTAGTCAGTCCTTGGTGTTTATCTGTTTCATGTATGGTAGTGTGTATCTGCTAATCTCAAGCACACGGTCTGTTCCAACCCCCATTTCTGCTTTGGTAACCAGAAATTTCGTTTAGGGTCCGTGTCAGTGAGTTTGTTCCTGTTTCATACATAGGTTCATTTATATCATTTTTTTAGATTCCGCATATTTGCCTTTTGCCCTCTCACTTCATTTAGTATGATAATCTCTAGGTCCATCCATGTTGCAACAAATGGCATTATTTCATACTTCTTATGGCTCAGTAATACTCTGTTATGTACGTGTACCACATCTCCTTTATCCGTTCCTCTGTCAAAGGACGGAGGGTTGTCTCCATGTCCTGGCTATTGTAAATTGTGCTCCTGTGAACACTGAAGTGCCTGTATCTTTTTGAATTCGAGTTTTCTCTGGGCGTATGTCCAGGAGTGGGACTGCTGGGTCAGACGGTAGCTGTTTTGGCCTGCAGAACCTCTACTCTGTGCCCTGTAGAGGCTGCTTCAGCCTCACTCCCTCCCTCACACGTGCACACTGAGTGAGGAACACACCCCTGAGCAGCATGAGGCCCTATGTTGTACAGTCAGGCACCAGCCTCAGCACTTAACTGCTGGCAGGACGCGAGCCCGAAACAAAATGAGGAAGAGGGTGTTTCCAGGAGCAGAGGGACGGGAAGAGCTTCCAGGTGGGGAAAGCAAATGAACCAAAGTTTGAAGGTAAAAAATGAGCGTGGACTTTACAGGGGGCAGTGAGGAAACTGTGAGAAGCTCGAATGCAAAATGTTGCTTTTGTGCTGGAGGAATCTGAGGGCCACAGAGACTTCAGCATGGTGAGTGACCTTGTATGGAACAAGATTCAGCAAACCTTGCTGATTTCAATTGTGTAGAAAGTACCAGGACAGGTACATGACACTTTCAGAGATTTGTTTTTTTAATGAGAGATTTTCTAAAAATTTAATCAAGAGATAAAAAATAAATAAATAAAACAGACAAGCTTTATATTCACAAGAGCCTACTGACTGAGGAAAACTGACCATTCTGTAATGTGACACGCTGCTCTCTACTGCAGTCCATCCATGGGAGCGTGAGGGAAAATACCCCAGTTCCTTCTGGGCAGATCTGAGAGGGCTTTGTGAGGCGTGTGCTGTTGAGCTGGTGGCAAGCTGAGTGCGTGCGTGGGAGGACACGCATCCTGATGAGCTGAGTGTGAAGACCGCATGCAGGCCAAGCGTTTCCAGCATTCTCAGTGGGTGTCAACTCAGGGCTTTGGACGAGGAAAATGCTTAAGATGTGTTTCGTTTCTCTAAACATGGTATTATGTTTATACACCCTGTATCTAGTACACCCGGTATTGGAACGGTCTGCCGGTCTGTTTCTTTGTTCTTTCTCCTGGTTCTTGCTCACGTTTCCATGGGTCCTTTGTGATCTTATCTACTTACTCTTGTCATTATTGTTACTATAAGCCACTGATATTCCTTGCAGGGTTGTCTATGAGAATTTCTTGCAGGGAGGGCCTGCTCTGCTAGCCAGCTTAAGAAACTGCCAGCCCGGGACTGTTTCAGACCAGACTCAAGGCTGGGGGGTTGTTTTCATGATGGTAGTCTAGGTTGTAAGTCTAGACAAAGGGTTTCTTGTGGTTTCACCTTCTCTGCACTTTTTCCCCCCTGCTCTCCTGAGATGAGGCAACGTCCTTGGCCAGGTTCTGGCCGCACTCTTGGGTGGACAGTCCTGGTGTCTGGTCCATGCTGACCCTGGGGGCCTTTGGGGGAGGGGTCTCTGCTCTCCAGGGAGGGCGCTGTGATTATAAAACTCCACACCTGAAGCCAGCCTGGGGTCTCCTCTTCTGTCTCAGGTTTTTACAAGGCCGTGAAAACTGAGGCCCATTCTCTAGCTTCTGGAAAGTTCCCTCCGGGTAAGTGAGGTTTCAGAGCTCTGCTCTGTACTCTGTGCTCCACCCACAGGGATCCTTACTTCCTGAGAGCACTTGTGTGTGTTAGAAGATGAGGTTTATGTTTCATGAAGCATCTCTAAATTGTTTGCAGTGAAGAATTGAAATACCTAGCCAGCCCTCTTACCTGAAACAAAAGTTCCAAAATGAGATTTGTGTTTTAGGAAACCAGCTATGCAGAAGGCGTATTGGAGGAAGAGGTAGGAGGGGTCTGTAATGGTAGAATTGGCAGGTGATGGAATCTGAACCAGGGCAGTGGCAGTGGAACCTGGGGAAGGACAACATCTCCTCTGGGCTTGTGCTCCGGGGGCCGATTGGGTGTGTCGTAGAGGGGATCAGAAATTTCTGAAACTGAGAAGAGAGGTTTCGGTTAAAGATGTATTCTAACAGCCTCCCATACATGAGAGGTGTGAGAAATCCCCGAGGGGGAGCCTGTTAGGGGCAGACACTTGACAAGTGCCAAGAGGTCAGAATCAGACAGGACGAGGTGGCTCACGGACACAAGCAGGCAGGAGTGGCCAGGAAAGCCAGACAGAGGCCGGAAGAGCCGTGTCATGGGTGATGGTGGAGGTCGGCCTCCAAGGAGGCCCGGGCTGGGGCGAGGGGTTGAGGACCGGCAGTGTTAGGGAGAGGCGCAGCGGTCTGGTGCTCTGCTGACTGGGAGGGCCTCTGAGGCCAGTTATGGGTACAGTGCCCGGGGGAAAGCAAGGCCGTGAAGGGTGAGAAGGGAGTGGAAGAGGAGGATGTGGAGGCAGGGAGGACAGAGCCCTGCTTGTACAGAAACATTGGCAAAGAAGAAGAGGGGCAACGGCCTCAGTTACAGAGGAAAGCAACTGGGAGGTGGTCTGAGGACAGGGGACAATTGTCAGGAGCCTGCTGACGAGGAGCAGATGTGGGGCTGAAAGTTCAGGACAGAAACGCATGGCCGTGGGGTGGGGCCAGGATGAGCCGGGAAGAGCATGCTCCTAAACACACGCTGGGCTTAGAGAGTGGGGAACCCCGGCTGGCCACGTGTCAGATGTTGAGACACCAGGGGAGACCGGGAGCTGGAGAGGATGGGAAGGGGCCGCAACCGTTACTGCAGTGACCCTTGTAAGGAGCCAACTTTTTCCCCATCCCCGCCCCCCAAACAAGTAAGAGCACTGAAGGGGGCAGCCGTGCCCAGATTTGTGGTCCAGCTGGTGTGGGAAGTTACATGACCATCCAGCAGATGCTCTGGGTGCCTCTCAGTCTCCCGCCTCATCTCTCTGGTTCCTGGGATCCCTTCCCTGAAGCTGCAGCCCCCGTCTGTCTCATGGAACCATCATGCCTGTGGTCAGAGGGAAGGCTAGATACCTCGGTCCTCTTTTGTCACCAGTAGACGAGGAAGTATTTTTAGCTAGTGAGTATTCAAAACAGGTTTACTTCCTCAAAACACTAAAAACAGAGTTGCCATAGGATCTAGCAATCCCTCTCCTGGGCGTATATCCAGAGAAAATTATGATTTAAACAATACGGGCACCCCAGTGTTCATGGAAGCACTATTCACAGTAGCGAAGACATGGAAGCAACCTAGGTATCCATCAACAAATGAATGGATAGAGATGTAGGATAAATATACAATGGAATATTACTCAGCCATAAGTAAGAGTGAAATAGTACCATTTGTAGCAACATGGATGCAACTAGAGATTATCATACTAACTGAAGTAAGTCTGAAAGAGAAAGACAAATTCTATATGGCATCATTTATATTGTCATCGTTTAGTTGCTCAGTCGTGTCTGACTCTTTGCAACCCCATAAACTGCAGCCTGCCAGGCCTCCCTGTCCCTCTGGAGTTTGCTCAGAGCAAACTCATGTCCATTATGTTGGTGATGCCATCCCACCATCTCATCCTCTGTCGTCCCTTTCTCCTCCTGCTCTCAATCTTTCCCAGCATCAAGGTCTTTTCCAATGAGTCAGCTCTTCGCATCGAGTGGCCAAAGTATTGCAGCTTCATCTTTGGCATCAGTCCTTCCAATGAATATTCAGGATTGATTTCCTTTAGGATTGATTTGTTTCATCTCCTTACAATCCAGCAGACTCTCAAGAGTCTTCTCCAGCACCACAGTTTGAAAGCATCAATTCTTTGGTGCTCAGCCTTCTTTATATTGTCCAGCTCTCACATCCAACATGACTACTGGAAAAGTCATAGCTTTGACTAGACAAACCTTTGTCAGCAAAGTGACGTCTCTGCTTTTTAATATGCTGTCTAGGTTTGTCATAATTTTTCTTCCAAGGAACAAACATCTTTTAATTTCATGGCTGCAGTCACCATCCACAGTGATTCTGGAGTCCAAGAAAATAAAGTTTGTCACTGCTTCCGTTGGTTCCCCTTCTATCTGCCATGAAATGATGAGACTAGATGCCATGATCTTTGTTTTTTGAATGTTGAGTTTTAAGCTAACTCTTTTTAAGCCAGCTTTTTCACTCTCCTCTTTTACCTTCATGAAGAGGCTCTTTAGTTCCTCTTCACTTTCTGCCCTAAGGGTGGTATCATCTGCGTATCTGAGGTTGTTGATATTTCTCCTGGCAATCTTGATTCCAGCTTGTGCTTCATTCAGCCCAGCATTTGGCACAATGTACTCTGCATACAAGTTAAATAAGCAGGATGACAATGTACAGCCGTGACATTCTCCTTTCCCAATTTTGAACCAGTCCATTGTTCATGTCCATTTTCGATATCCAGTTCTAACTGTGGCTTCTTAAGCTGCATACAGGTTTTGCAGGAGGCAGGTAAGGTGGTCTGGTATTCCCATCTCTAAGAAATTTCCATAGTTTATGTGATCCACACAGTCAAAGGCTTTAGCATAGTCAGTGAAGCAGAAGTAGATGTTTTTCTGAAATTCTCTCTTCTATGATCCAGCGGATGTTGGCAATTTGATCTCTGGTTCCTCTGCCTTTTCTAAATCCAGCTTGTACCTCTGAGGATGAGAGTGAGCCTGAAAAGCCTGGCTCCCAGCCCCACCCCAACACCCCGCAGCGGCCAGGCTGCCAGACTGTGGAAAGAATGCGGGCCTGGCAGGAGGATCCACCCCAAGGACTGGAATGCTGCTCTAGAAGCATATTGCCCCTGCAGAGCTTACTGTGATGTGGTTTCTTTTGAGAAAGATGATCATTTTTAAAAGAAAGAGAAGAAACTGGAATCTGTTTCCTGCCTCATATTTGAAGGTACAAACGATGCCCATTTTTTTTCCTCAAAGGACTTTTAACTGCAAGTAAAGATTTAAGCCAGTGGAAAAGGACAGTATGAAAATATTGTGGATTGGACTGGACTCACAGAAGCTAATGGTCTTCTCCCTTCCAAGTCAGTGCCCGTCTTACCACGTCATGCCTCCAGCACTTTGTTAGGACCAGGGCTGCTTCTAAGGATGAATGAGAATAAAAGCATCTTGAGAACCCTCCCGTGCCTCAGAGCAAAGTGGTTACTGTCTGCCTACAATATGGAAACCAAAGCACAGTCAGGTTTATCATAACTGGTGGACCTGATTATGCGCTTCCCTAGTGTCTCCGACCACTTCCTGATCCCCAGTAAATGTTGCTGGAATCAGGCACTGTGCGCTCAGCCCTTTTCTTCCTGTCTCTGAGCCGTGCTTCCCCGGGGGGCCCCACGGCATCCCTCAGGACTGTCCATCCTGCTGGGAGGAGTCAGGAGGATCAGGGATGCAGCCTCGAAAGGACCAGATCCAGGGGGAAAGCGAGCAATGAAGCAACAACCCAAAAATGCACTTAAAATCTGTCAGTGATGGGCTCTGCCTTCAGTTCTAAGTTGCAAACCAGCCTCACAGAGTTCAGGACCCCACACTCACTCGGGGAAAGTCTGCCGTAACAACCTAAGTTTCTGGCTGAATTTGGGACTCAAATCAAAACCGTAAGGACAGTCACCTTTCTCCTTCCGAGAGCTTAGCAGTTTAGGTTCCAGGAAAGTATTTCAAATTACTTTAACCTAATTGTTCCTTTTTTTTTTTTCCTGAGCACTCATACTTCAAATTCCTTCACTGTACCACGTTTGTCTACCAACAGAGTGGGAGCAATAGGCTGGAAGTCAATTACGCAATAGCCTGTAAGGTCTGTCCTGAGCAAATACAGCATTTCTGCTGGGCTTGGCCGTCTAGAGCTCTCACCACACTGGGAATTCTGGTTGGAAATGGTGCCGACGTGTCAAAGATTCAGAAAGTGAGGGTCACGGGAATGAAGGGATTTACCCCAAAGTGACACAGATGCTTTGCAACAAAACTGGCACAAACATGGGTTTGGAAGCCTAGTCATGGGCTAGTTTCTTTTTTTTTTTTTTCATTTGTTAGCTTTTTATCTTATATTGAAGTATGGTCAGCTGGGCTTCCCAGATGGCGCAATGGTAAAGAATCCACCTGGCCAAGCAGGAGATGCAAGAGATGCAGGTTCAGTCCCTAGGTTGAGAAGATCCCCTAGAGGAGGAAGTGGCAGCTCACTCCAGTATCTTGCCTTGAGACTCTCATGGACAGAAAAGCCTGGTGGGCTACAGTCCCTGGGGTTGAATATGACAGAGTTCAGCACAGAACACATGGTTGAGTAACAATGCTGTGTTAGTTTTGGGTGTACAACGAAGTAATTCAGTACTCACATACGTATGTCTATTCTTTTTCAAATTATTTCCCAATTTAGGTTATTACAGAGTATTGAGCAGAATTACCTGTGCTATTCAGTACGTCCTTGTTGATAATCTATTTTAAATATAGCAGTGTGTCCATGTCCATCCCAAACTCCCTAACTGTCCTTCCTCCCCATCTTTCTCCCCAACCTCATCCCAGGCCCCAGTAACCATAAGTTCCTTCTCTAAGTCCACCGAGCCTCTGTCTGTTTTGCAAGTTCATTTATATCATCTTTGTTTGGATTCTGCGCATAAGGGATGTCCGCAATATTGGGCTCGCTTCTCAATGTCAGTATTTCCTCACGAGGCTGCCCAGAACACTGGACTGAAAGCAGACCTTGATGGTGTCTCCCAAATCATATTATAAAGTTCTCAGTTTAAAACTTTCCTCCTGTCAAACAATGAGTGTTTTATTTTTTTTAATTTTCTTTACTTTATTGTGTTGGTTTTGCCATACAATGACATGAAACCGCAATGAGTGTTTTAAATCTTTTAGTGGCTGATACCAAATTTCTTCTCAGCAACACCACGATGGGTGTATAAATGTAAACATTCATTTTAAAAACTCAGAAACAGGCTTTCACAGAGTTCTTTCTTTCTCTGAGAAGCCCGCTTGTGACTGCTTCGCCATTGCAGGCATCCCGTGCCGTTTTCTTGCGGGGTTTCTTTTCTTTTTAGTGAAATCACTACGTTTCATTTTATTTTATATTTATTTATCTAGTTTGGGCTGTGCTGGGTCTGTGTTGCTGTGTGGCCTTTTCTCTAATTGCAGCGAGTAGGGGCTTCCCTTTAGCTGTGGTGCTTCTCATTGTGATGACTTCTCTTGCTGCAGAGTACAGAGTCTAGGCGTGCGTGGGCTTCAGGAGCTGTGGCACGCAGGCTTGCCCCTCAGCATCTGAGATCCTCCTGGATCAGGACCAAACCCATGCCCTCTGCACTGGCAGGCAGATTCATACCCGCGGCACCACCAGGAAAGTCCTGTGTGGTGCTTCTATGATGAAATTAAGTATAACAGTGTCATTGCTTCCTTGTCTCTACGCCCTGGACAAGTTTGAACTCACCAGCCTAGTACAAGGCACATGAGTCCTTGAGGGCACAGCCAGTGGGGCTGGTTGGAAGCGTATTTAAAATCTATACCTTGCCTGTCCCCCAGTCGGAGACAGCTCTACACAGCAGAGGGTCCTGTACTTGGGGAATTCTGTTCAGCTGCATGCTGTTTCCACGCTGGTCACTGTGGTGAACACCATAAGCAGAATGGACCAAGTGCAGAGGGGGCAGGAGAGCCGTGCTTCTGTGGGACAGGCCTGCTCGTGTGATGACCGGGGTGAGGGCCGTGAAGTCTGCTGGCAGCGTCCGGTCCAGCGCCTGACAGAGCAGGGCTTCAGGAACTAGCACAGCGGACTAGGGAAAGCATAGACTTTTTTTGGTGCTAAATGAGCTGTGATGCGAAGTGACAGGATATCCTGTATGTTTATATTACTTACCTTTGGGAATGGCTCTGATTCCTTTGCCCAGCAAATCTTGCAAACAGACTGTGGGCCTAGAATCACCCCAGCGCCTCCGTCTGGGAAAATTGTTCGGTCTTTGTCTCTCAGTTGAGTTAGATGAGAGCCAGTTGCAAAAGGATCAGAACCTTGAAAACTGCTTTGTTCAGCTGATTTTTCCAGGTTTCCTTTTGCAGTGTGGATGATGTGTTTATTTGACATAGTAAATACCGCCATCCGTTTTGTTCTAGGAACCGAGAGGCCGAGTGCTTGCCCAAGGAATTTCTCCCTGTTTACATGGGAAGGAGCACGGCTATGTTTTATGGGATGGGCCGGCAGCTTCTTTCTTCACTAGCAGATGCACAGAGCTGCGCCCTCCCCACGGGTCTGAGCTCAGAGGTCAGAAAGTACCCTCTGCCCCAGAGGAGCTGGCTGTTTGCAGCCCCGTAAGCAGAGCAGGTGGAGTGGAGGCCTGGACCCTGCGCAGTGGGCCTGCACTATGTCCAGCCGGGCCTGGTGGTCCATCCCTTCAGACCTGAGATGGGGTGTCCAGCGGGCTCCCTGGGTTGGGGAAAGTGGAAAACAAAGCCAGACCCCTCTACCCCCAGCCACAGGAAGAGAGGGGCCAGAACTCTGAGGAACCACGGAACCGCAAGTGAGGCGCCCTCAGGATTTTCGGGCTCCTTTACACTCCTGAGATCTGCGCCCTGCCCCATGATGGGGGCGCATGCGTGTGAAACACAGGCTCTGCAGTGACCTGGAGTGTATGCAGCAGGGCAGACTCTGCGAACAGCTGAAAGCTCTCTGCCCCCTTACAGTTTCCACAGGCACTCCTTAAATGGGCATAAGTGCGGGGTGGTTGGCGCACAAAGGCAGGGGAGGCTGAGTCAGTGACGTGAGTGCGTGTGTGTGTGTGTGTGTGTGTGTGTGTGTAGGGGAGGTGCAGTAAGCGGGGGCGGGGGTTGCAAGAAGGCTGCAAGCTTAGCAGAATGTTTGACCCAGGCAAAGAGCAGCTCCAGCAACCAAATAAGGAAATTGGCGCTGCCGGCTTTCAGGATAGAAGCCAGTGGAGGTTCTAGGCGATCTGGGAGAGTGAAAATAAGCCAAGAAAAATGTCAGAGGAGTCTGGTTTCACTTGCTCACACTAAATACAGAGGGCAAGCAGGATCTCTGGTCTTTAAGCAGCGGTGAGAAATACACGTTATGTCTCTGCCCACTGGTAGACCAGCATCTGAGAGATGTTTAGAAACGCTCAGAGCAGCTGACATAACACGCTTCTCTTGTTCAACATGGAAAAACACAAGCTGTACCTCAGAAGCACCGTGGCACTCCTTTTATGTCTAATTTATGAAACTTTAAGCTGAAGATGCTGAAAGTTTCCCAGAAGTCACAGAGATACCTTGACTCCCGTTTTCAGACACGCTCTGAACATACAGTTGTATCCTTTGAGAAAGAGTGAACCTTCTCACAAACTGGGGAAAGGCCCCTGAGACACACTTTCTCAAACGTGCTGGTCATTAGTGAAGATGTCAGAGGAGGAGATGATGCAGAGAAAACACCAGTGCCTCATTCCCTCTTCTCAGCCACGTCTCCCAGGCTCTGCAAGTACAAGACGACCTTAGTTGCTAAGCAGTACTGACTTCACTCTGGCACTTTTTTGTAGGAGGAGGGGAGGCTTAAAAGAGGAATTTCTGCCCTAAACTCAGTAAGAAATGCCTTTTCATGGCACAAAACCAGCATGGAGAGGTGGCGACATCTCTTCCCTGAGCAATCAATGTGTTTGTGTTCAAAGCTAGGAATAGATATGGGATGTTGACCCTGGATCAGAATTTTAAAAATCCACAATAACTTGAACTGTTGATAACTTGAAGGTAGGCAGGGAAATGAACCTCCTTTCGGCTCACCCCAAATACACAACTGAAAGCCCACTCTAGGTTGTGAAACTTCTAAAACACTGCCTCGTGGAAAAGAAGGGTTTGGGCAGGGAGCTGGCCAGAGGCAATGGGCAGGAAGCCCACAGCCTCCGAGACTGACCCCTGCATCAGGGTGCGCTCGGGGGCACGTCCAAGCCCACATGCAGGAACAAGCCCTGTTTAATGAGCCGCCCCTTCACCGTCTTCAGAAAGAGGTAGTCTTATGAGATCATGCTTGCTATCACTCACAAAGAAGTGAATTTTTGTAAAAAAGCTACATAGCTATAAATATCAACAGTTACACCAACAGTGTTTGATCTCACAGTCACACTTTTCAATATTTTCCCTGAGGAAATAATTCAAAAGAGGAATAAGTTTATAAGCCTGAAAATAGCTCCTGCGTTTTAAAAAACAATTTCAGAAGAAAGGGGGGGGAAAAAAACTAGAGTCAAAAAGTACAGAATGTTAATTCTCTCATCTCAGTGAGTAGAATATTATGCAGCCACTAAAAACAACTGTGATTAGACAGGGACAGCAAGCACATTTGTAAAAAGTAATGTCACGAAGCTGAAAAGTTTATGTGACGACACTGTTTGTATAGCTATGCTTTGAAGATAGGAAACAGGAAAAGAACACGGAGAACATATCAGTGGTAATGCATTATGAATATGGATTTGTTTTTGCTTGGCTTTATGGTACATTTTCATAATAAACACCTTTTAAATCTAAAAACAAAGCACCCTAAGAGACAGTTTCCAGGGTAAGAAAGAACTGAGATTTCAGTGTTTATCTGAATAGCAGATAAACTCACAGTGTTCTGTTTTTGTCCCTAATGATCTTTTTACCAGCTTTTGTGATGTCAAGAACTGTAATTTCTACTCAGGAATATGTCGGTTATTTGTCCCCCCCACCCAAAAAAGCTCATTGTAGTTTTCTGAGAGTAAAGCAAGGGAAATGTAACTTCAGAGAGACCTGGCCCACATCCCTGTGATCTGGTCAACATGGGGTGTTCAGGGCTGGATTTCCATGCAGGGCTCCTCGCCCTCACCAGCAGCGCCCCCAGTTTCAAGGGGAGAAGATACAGAGTGGCCATGCGGGACAGTCTCAACTTGTTGACCGCCTCTGGGAGCGAACCTCTGCCTGCAGCCAGAGCCGTTCATCCAGTCTCCGTCAGTGCTTCAGCCTCCATGGTCCCTCTGCTACTCAAAGGGATTCTAGGGAGTCTGGGTGATGAGAAAGCCCTTTGCATCACTTGCTCGTTTGAATTCTTCCATTTACAGGGCGAAGCTAGTGGAGACGTAGAACAATATACAGATCCTTTACAGGCCCTGGTATCAAAATGCAGGGAAGCAAAGAAATCAGCCTACCTTCATGGAAATTCCTGTGATGACTTACAGGAACTATTCAATAATTACAGCCGTTAGATGTAATCTCGTCCGGCCCCCTCTCGTGCAGGCGTGAACACACAGACACAGGCCTTGACGTGAATCGTGGGCGATCTCACTTGAGTTCACGGAGGAGTCACTGCTGGGGTGAATGGTGTCTCGGAGTCTCTAGAGGGTGTTTTGCCATCGTGGTTCCCCTGGCTGCCCCTCCTCACCTTCCTCCGGCTGTGGTGACGTAAACAGCTGGCCATCGGCTGTGGTGACGTAAACAGCTGGCCATCGGCTGTGGTGACGTAAACAGCTGGCCATCAGCTGTGGTGACGTAAACAGCTGGCCATCAGTAACCCGTGTTCCGAACTCAGCAGAGGTGACACCTTAACAGTTGCTTTGTCTGGTTGCTCACGTGGAACATAAGCTCCTGCGTGGCTGTGTTTCTCAGCAGCGACCTTGGGAGTTGCTGACCGTGTGGACAGCCGAGCCCTGTGTGCTGGGCCTGCTGACGGGGGCATCTCCCTGGGTCCTCAACAAGCTGCATGGTGGGGCAGCACTGCTGTGCCCATTTCTCCAGGGACAGAGGCTGAGGCACAGAGACATTACATCACCTGCCCAGAGACACGCCTACAAGGGAAAACATTGGGTGTGAACATAAGCTCCTGGGTGTGAACCTCTGTTACCTAGGTAGGTGTGAACAAAAGCTTTGGAGGGCAGTTCTCTTTAAAGCATCTGAAGGTATGAGAAGTTCCACTTCAACTGAGAGAATAAAACGCTGGCTTCAAGAAGCCAGGTATCCAAGTGGTAATTTCTCAGTTTGAATAGGAGAATGATAAACATAGAAACAGCTCCAAAAATTACCTGTGTCAATACAGATGTGGAAGACAGACACACACATGTTGAAATACATGTTGTCAGTAAGGAGTCTGGTGATGCTGTGCTTTGCGGAGTGAGGATCGCAGTGAAAATTGTGGAGTGACTTAATGTCTCTGTGTTTTTGTGGATTCTGGGCCCCTCCACATCAGTAGGAACAAAGATTTGGCAGGTCAGCCTCTCCACTTATCCGCAACATCCAGGTTCCAAAGAGCAGACCCAGAGCTGCAGCTGTTAAGACTCTGGTCATGTCCAGGCTGGGGCAGGGGTCCTGGCAGGCAGGCTTCTGGCTTTCTCAGGTCTTCAGCTGTCTGGGGTAGTTAAGGAACCACCTGTAAAGCAGAGCAGTTGGAAGGAATTACTTGCACTTGTTCCATCTCCCTCCCCAAACTAGTGGAAAGTGAACCCCACTACTTCATCTCAAGTAAATTGGCAATTTTGAAGCTCTGAGTCTTTGAGGCAGGTCATACGGAAGCTGACCCCAGAGGTGGTGTCCCAAAGCTGACCCTCTGCCACACATCACCTGGCGAATTGCACTGCTTACGTGTTTCTTTGTACCTCAAAGCCATGGGATGCGAAGTTTGGGGGCCATGTATCCCCTTTATTTTCATTTTCTTTCTTTCTTTCTTGGCTGTGCTGGGTCTCTGTTCTGGCACACAAGTTTCTTGAGTAGGGGCTCGTGGGCTTAGTTGCTCCACAGCCTGTGGGACCTCAGTTCTCCAGCCAGGAATGGGACCCAAGTCCCCTGCACTGGAAGGTGGATTCTTAATCAGTTGACCCCCACAGAGACAGAGGCCCCCATGTATCCCCTTTAGTAAAATATCTTGTGTAGACAGTCAGACTTGTTGTCACAGAGTGTTATTTTTATACATTGAAGACTTGTGGCACCTGCTTGTCACATGTTGGCATTTTATAGCAATGATGTATTTTTAAATGAAGATATGAACATTTTTTTCCCAGATACAATGATATTGCACACTTGATGGATGGTTATACCACATAAACACCACTGTAACATGTACTGGGAAACCAAAAAGCTCATGGGACCTGCTTTATTGCAGTATTCCCTTCATCACTGAGGTCTGGAACTGAACACACACTATCTCTGAGCTCTATGTGTACATACATATATGTGTAAAACACATACATGCATTATGTTATTGCATATATCAGAAATATACACAAAGATGCAATTTAAAGGATAAGATAAACATTAGGCCAGGTTTCTGTATCTTCCTCACTTCTCAGTAGATTTTTACTGAGAAGTGTAACACCTAGGTTATACTGTTGCAACGCCTGGGAGAGGTGCTATGAAAGTCCTACACCCAGGCCAGAGTGGGCTGGCATGGGGCCTAGTCCCACAGTTGTTGTGCTGAAGACAGCCTTAAGGATCATGCCATCCAACCCCTCTGCTGTGCAGTCAAGGAGACTGTGCAATTAAGGGACTTTGACCTACAGACCTCATTTCCAACAGGATGCAGGCCTAGATGAGGTCTTTCATTACTGTTTATATTTAAGCCTCGTGTAACTGGAATTTCGTTCCGAGAGCACATCCTCTGTGTTCACACACACACAGACACACACATGCACACACACACACAAATTGTCACTCAGGTGATGAGCATATTAATTAGCTTGATCATCATTACACAAAGTAAATTTACATCACTTTGTACCCCTTAAGCATGTACAATTTTTATTCGTCAATCATACTTTAATAAAGCTAGAAAAGATAAAATAACTCAGGCTAAAAAGTAAAGTCTGAATAGGTATCTGGTTACAATGAACCAAGCTTGGAATTTGTTTACCAAATAGAGGTGTTTGGGGGTAGCCAAAACGCTCTCTTATCACCACGAACAAGTTGGAACTGAAAAGGGATTCTTTAGGGATTTGAAAAATGACAAGCAGAAGATTCTGCACATGAGGTGGACCCCTGGCCCAGGATGGGTAGGGAATCTGGAAGGTGTGGTGTCTGAATGGAGACTGGGAGCCACAGACAGGTCAGGAGAACCCCTCCCATGTGGCCCTCAACCTGGCCCTCCTCATTCTCCAGACATGACAAGAGGTGGTCCCGCTTTTTGTTTGTTTGTTTTAATTTTTATTGTAGTATAGTTGGTTTATAGTGTTAGTTTCTATTGTACAGGAAAATCAATCAGTTATCCATATGCATGTACCTACTCATTGTTAGATTCTTTTCCCATATAGGTTATTACAGAGTATTAAGAGTTACCCGTTCTATCTCTTGACTTCCTACTTGTGTGTTCCAGTCCCCTGTGATGAAAAGGACATCTTTTTTGGGTGTTAGTTCTAGAAGGTCTTGTAGGTGTTCATGAAGCCATTCAACTTCAGCTTCTTTGGCATTAGTCGTTGGGGCATAGACTTGGATTACTGTGATATTGAATGGTTTGCCTTAGAAATGAACTGAGATCATTCTGTCACTTTTGAGATTGCATCCAAGTACTGCATTTCCAATGCTTTCGTTGACTATGATGGCTACTCCATTTCTTTAAGGGATTCCTGCCTACAATAGTAGATGTAATGGTCATCTGAGTTAAATTCACCCATTCCAGTCCAGCTTAGTTCACTGATTGCTAAAATGTCAGTGTTCACTGTTGCCAACTCCTGTTTGACCACTTCCAATTTGCCTTGATTCATGGACCTATGCATGGACCAGGTTCCTATGCAGTATTGTTCTTTACAGCATCAAAGTTTACTTTCACCACCAGACACACCCACAACTGGACTGTTTCTGCTTTGGCTCAGCCTCTTCATTCCTTTAGGAGCTATTTCTCCACTCTCCTCCAGTAGCATATTGGGTATCTACGGACCTGGGGAGTTCATCTTTCAATGTCATATCTTTTTGCCTTTTCATACTGTTCATGAGGTTCTCAAGGCAAGAACACTGAAGTGGTTTGCCATTCCCCTCTCCAGTGGACCACGTCTTGTCAGAACTCTCCACCATGACCCGTCTGTCTTGGGTGACCCCACACTGCATGTCTCTTGGATACCTGGAGTAACAGGCAAGTTTGGCCTTGGAGTACAGAATGCAGCAGGGCAAAGGCTAACAGAGTTTTGCCAAGAGAACACACTGGTCATAGCAAACACCCTCTTCCAAATAAAACAAGAGACAACTCTACACATGGACATCACCAGATGGTCAGTACAGAGTCAGATCGATTATATTCTTTGCAGCCAAAGATAGGGAAGCTCCATACAGTCAGAAAAAATAAGACCAGGAGCTGACTGTGGCTCAGATCATGAACTCCTTATTGCAAAATTCAGACTTAAATTGAAGAAAGTAGGGAAAACCACTAGGTCATTCAGGCATGACCTAAATCATAGAGATTAGATCTGTTAGAGTGCCTGAAGAACTATGGATGGAAGTTCAGAACGTTGTACAGGAGGCAGTGATCAAGACCATCCCCAAGAAAAAGAAACACAAAATGGCAAAATGGTTGTCTGAGGAGGCCTTATAATTCACTGAGAAAAGAAGAGGAGCAAAAGAGAAAGGGGAAGATAAACCCATTTGAATGCAGAGTTCCAAAGAATAGCAAGGAGAGATAAGAAAGCCTTCCTCAGTGACCAATGCAAAGAAATAGAGGAAATAATAGAATTGGAAAGACTACAGATCTCTTCAAGAAAACTGGAGATACCAGCGGAACATTTCACACTAAGATGTGCACAATAAAGGTCAGAAACAGTATGGACCTAACAGGAGCAGAAGATATTAAGAAGAGGTGGCAAGAATAGAAAACTATAAAAAAAGATATTAATGACCCAGATAACCATTATGGTGTGATCACTCACCTAAAGCCAGACATCCTAGAATGTGAAGAGAAGTGGGCATTAGGAAGCATCACTACAAACAAAACTAGTGGAGGTGATGGAATTCCAGCTGAGCTATTTCAAATCCTGAAAGATGATGCTGTGAAAGTGCTGCACTCAATATACCAGCAAATTGGGAAAACTCAGCAGTGGCCACAGGACTGGAAAAGGTCAGTTTTCATTCCAATCCCAAAGAAATGCAATGCCAAAGAATGTTCAATTTACCTCACAATTGCACTCATCTCACACGCTAGCAAAGTAATGCTCAAAATTCTCTAAGTGAGGCTTCAACAGTATGTGAAGCAAGAACCTCCAGATGTTCAAGCTGGATTTAGAAAAGGCAAAGGAACCAGAGATCAAAATGCCAACATCTGTTGGATCATCACAAAAGCAAGAGAGTTCCAGAAAAACATTTACTTCTGCTTTATTGACTATGTCAAATCCTTTGACTGTGTAGATCACAATGAACTGTGGAAAATTCTTTGAGAGACGGGAATACCAGACCACTGACCTGCCTCCTGAGAAATCTGTACACAGGTCAAGAAGCAGCAGTTAGAACTGGATATGGAGCAACATGGTTCCAAATTGGGAAAGGTGTACATCAAGGCTGTATATTGTCACCCTGCTTATTTAATTTCTATGCAGCGTACATCATGGGAAATGCTGGGCTGGATGAGCCACAAGCTGGAATCAAGATTGTTGGGATAAATATCAATAACCTCAGATATTCAGATGACACCATCCTTATGGCAGAAAACGAAGATGAACTGAAGAGCCTCTTGATGAAAGAGGAGAGTGAAAAAGCTGCCTTAAAACTCTACATTCAGAAAACTAAGATCATGGCATCCAGTCCCATCACTTCATGGCAAATAGATGGGGAAACAATGGAAGCAGTGAGAGACTTTATTTTCTCGGGCTCCAAAATCAGTGCAGATGGTGACTGCAGCCATGAAATGAAAAGACACTTGCTCCTTAGAAGAAAAGCTATAGCTAACCTAGATGGCATATTAAAAAGCAGAGACATTACTTTGCCAGCAAAGGTCCGTCTAGTCAAGGCTATGGTTTTTCCAGTAGTCAGGTACAGATGTGAGAGTTGGACAGTGAAGAAAGCTGAGTGCTGAAGAATCGATGCTTTTGAACTGTGGTGTTGGAGAAGACTCTTGAGAGTCCCTTGGACTGCAAGGAGATCCAACCAGTCCATCCTAAAGGAGATCAGTCCTGGGTGTTCATTGGAAGGACTGATGCTGAAGCTGAAGCTGCAATACTTTGGCCACCTGATGCGAAGAGCTGACTCTTTAGAAAAGACCCAGATGCTGGGAAAGACTGCAGATAAGAGGAGAAGAGGACAACAGAGGATAAGATGGTTGGATGGCATCACCAACTAAATGGACATGAGTTTGAGCAAGCTCCAGGAGATGGTGAAGGACAGGAAAGCCTGGCTTGCTGTAGTCCAAGGGGTCACAAAGAGTTGGACACAACTGAGCAACCAAGCAACAACCTGAGCTATACCGTAGGTTGTTATTAGTTATCTGTTTTTATAGAATAGTTGTATATCAGTCTCCGTCTCCCAATTTATCCCTCCCCATCCTTTCCCTCCTGGTAATCATTAGTTTGTTTTCTACATCTATGACTCTGTTTTGTAAATAGTTTCATTTGTACCATTTTTTAGATCTCATCTATACGTGATATCATATATTTGTCTTTTTCTGTCTGACATTTTTCGCTTAGTATGACAATCTCTAGATTCATCCATGTTGCTGCCCATGGTATTATGTCATTTTTTTCTATGGCTGAATACTATTCCATTGTGTATATGTACCACATCTTCTTTATCCATTCCTCTGTCGGTGGACATTTAGGTTGCTTCCATGTCCTGGCTACCGTAAATAGGGCTGCTATGAACTTTGGGGGACATGTGTCTTAATTACGGTTTTCTCCAGATATATGCCCAGGAGTGGGATTTTGGGGTTACATAGTGACTCTGTATCTAGTTTTTTAAGGAACCTTCATACTGTTCTGCATGGTGGCTGCATGAGCTTACATTCCCAGCAACAGTGTAGGAGGGCTCCCTTCTCTCCACACTCTCTCCAGCATTCATTGTTTGTAGCTTTTTTTGATGATGTCCATTCTGGCAGTCCAGCTTCTGAGTGCATCAGGGTTCTCGTTAAGCCTTTTAAGGGATGGTTGTGCCCCACCTACGCACCAGTAACTCACTCTCAGTGGGCAGCTTTATTTTCCCAGATGTGCATTTTGCTCACGAGGGAGTTATGACTAATTAACTCATAAAAGAAATGTCCACATGAATGAGCCACTGGCAAAGCACCTGTTGTTAACAGCTGACTGTCTCCCACTTAGACATGAAGAGTCTGGGAACACAGGACCTGTTTTCTTCTTTGAAAAATGTGTGACACCTGCTGCCTTAGCTTCCCGCACAGTACAGCCCTGCAGAGAGGCAAGGGGGCAGACGCGATTTACAGCCAATGAAACAACGTGTGCCAGGCACAGACAAGCACCAGCCACCAGTGCCCAAGCTGGCCTGGGGTGTTCATAAATGAGGTCTCTTCCTCCACTAAAAAAATCTGTATTTTATAACAGCATCAGCATACAGATAGATGGAGTCCAGGTTGGGTTTATTATTATATAGTTATCACGGTAACAGTCATGTGTATTCATTTTTCTTCCTTTTGAGTTAAAAAGTATGTAAAACTTAAAATTTGTTGGTGGGCTGCCACAGGTGGGAGGACATGAGCCAGGCCACCCACTGGTGGATAAGCCAGCCCTGCCCAGGGTTACAGGCAGTCGCCGTCCTGACCTTGGCTGGCCTGGTGGTAACAGAGTACTCGCCCCCTTTTGCTTCTTTTTTTCTTGATGCTTTTCCCAAGCAACAGGGAAAAGGCACCAACATGAGGCCAGTCCTTTGCCGGCCGCCCACAAGGGGAGGCGAACCTACGCTGCCACCCGTGCACTCGGGAGCCAAGGGCGGCAGTGGCTGCGAAGTGTCCAGTCCCGCCACTGACACACCCGTGCCCAGCGAGGCTGTTCAGTGCAGAGGGCTCCGTCTGAAGGAGGCAGGGGTACTGTTAGTCTTCCCACTGGATGCTGTCTTCCTGCTTCTCCTGCTTGAAAACTTTCAAATCTCACTTTGTCAACTTTTGTCCGAAATTACAACTTTTTAAAGGTGTTCACTTCCACACCTTTAATCTTTGCATCAATCATGCAAAGGAGATAACAGTATCAATATCTTCATTTTATACAGGAGAACACTGAGGCTCTTCTTTAATCTGTTTTAAAATTTTTATTTTACATTATAGTTGATGAACAGTGCTGTGTTAATTTCAGGTGTGCAGCAGAATGATTCAGTTCTACATATACATGTATCGTTTTTCAGATTCTTCTCCCATTTAGTTTGTTACAGAGTATTGAGCAGAGTTCCCTGTGCTCTGGAGAAGGTCCTGGTTGGCTATCTGTTACATATTTATCCGTATATAAATATATATATATGAGACACACACAGTGAGATAAATATATCAATGTGCACAGTTTTAAACAGGTGCCCTAAACTCCACCTCCCTCAATGCAGTCTTCTCTCTTTCAACTCTTCATGTGTACGTTTCATCACAACTCATTACTTGTTATAAAAGACAAGGCCAGGTGAAAACACTGCTAGAACACTTTTTGAAGAGTCTCTTGACATTATCCCATAAAGTGACCAAATTACCTCGGATTCAGTTAACTCTTTCTAAGGTTACTATAAACACAGACAATATGATATACTGATAGAAGAAGAAGAATCTCAATTCTTTGTAACAGTGGGACTCTTCCTTAATCTAATGGAATCTTAGAGGAAAGTCTTTTTTTTTTTCTCTTGAAATCTAGTACTTTGTTGTATCAAGGTGATATAACTCACTTAATAGCCCACAACAGGCAGTATCAGTATGATTAAGTAAGTTGTTAAACTGATCAAACACATAAACTATATATCAGATAAAAAAAGTTATTGAATTACCAGTGTTACCAAATGTTTCCTCTAGTGTCTTAGGATGTACATTCAGGATTTTCCAATATAAAATGCATCCATTAAATCTCTATTCTTAGAGCAAATTTAATTGGAGTATTTGATTTCACCATACTGCACCCTCTCTCCTTACTCCCTTTCAGTACCAGAGTCTAGGTTTGCACATTTTCTGTGTATCAGAGATCTCTGCCATGAAATAATCCCAACAGTTCTCTTAGTACTTGGGAATCTCTGCTAGAAAACCCTTCCCTGCAGCGCCCAGTCCTATTTCCGTAAGCGAAAATAATTAATTACTTCAGATAACGTAATCGCATTAATTTGAACCAGAGGATTAGTTTATTAATTCCAGGCACTGGACAGATCCTCCGATTTAGGAAGTGAGGGATTTGGTGAGGGAGGCTTTCAGGGCTTGGGAAAGAGGCTCATTTCCTCCTGTAACATGGTCCCGGTCTGCGCCCTGTGGGTCAGTGGTCCTCACCACCATGGCGGCTCTGTCACCAGGTCGTCTGACATCCTGTATTTCTGGGAGCAGCAGGCAAATGATGGCTGGTCTGCTCATTTTCAAAGCATCCAGAGGAATCTACACAAAAAGCAACCCAAGATTCTGTGTCACAGCATCATCAGTTTTAAGAGAAATCCCACCTGGAACTTCATCAACTGCCACTGCGATGAATATACAGTGTCACACTATGTCCCCTGTGTCGTATCAGTGACTACGTTTATAGGACTCAGCTTAAGGTTTTTCTTAAGCAGGACAGAGTTAAACTGACCAGCCAATTGACGGCTGTATTTCGTCATTTCCTCAGCAGAATCACAGAAAAAGGCAAATTCCTACTTCTAACCGCGCCTTCTCAGTAACCCCGTGGAATCTGGGGGTGACTCCACTGGAGCCGGCACAGCTGCTCTGCCTGGGAAGTGGGCACTTGGGGGGGATGAGTCAGACTCTGTGAGTGCAGCAGGACGTGTTCAGAACCGCCTGAGCCACGTCAGGCCAAGCAGACGTTCTTGTGCACGGTACGACTTGGCGAGCAAGACGAAGGATTCGCTGAGGGACATCATGGAGTCCCGAGACTGTCGACGGACCTTCCACACACACGTATTTTTTGCTCCAGAGTTAGACGCCCTGGAGGGTGGGCTCTGGAGGTTACGGTTTATGCTGTTGCTTCTGCCCTGGCCTGCTCTGTCTCCTTGGCCAGGTTACCTGGCCTCTCTGTGCTCAGTCTCCTCCACGAAGGGATGTGTGGTAACAGCCAGACCTCCCGTGGGTTGAAGAAGCAGATAAAATGGGAGACTATGTGTGAAATGACTGGCATGGTATCAGATTATTACTTTTTACTCTGTTCCTAAGTCCTGCATTTTGTTAAAAAAAAAAAACAGAAACACAAAACAAAAAAAGAAAAAAGAAACTAGGCTTCATTTTGTAAAAAAAAAAAAAAAAAAAGAAGAAGAAGAAGAAAGAAACCAATCCCCTCCACCCACTTACCGAGCACTGTGGTGGGGCTGCCCAGGCAGCATCTCCTTTATCTACTCAAGGGCAAGCCAAGGGAAATGCCTTTCCACCGTTTTACAGATGAGAACGCTGAGTTCAAGGTCACAGCAGCAGCCTAGGCGGGACCGTGGCTCCCGCTGGTCTGCCTCTGTGATTTGCCTGGAATCCTTTGCAGGCTCAAGGCCTGTACTCAGGTGAGCTCAGCCTGTTCTGTTCACAGTGTCACCGTCTTTCTTTAACTTCCACGACTGCAGCCCTTCTGGCGGCCACAGTCCCGCTCATGTGGTATTTCATGTCCACTGGGCTCCAGTCACTTTTACACAGTACAAACAGCCCCATGTATTTCCCCCCAGCCTTTCCCCCTGCTCTTAATAAAAAGTTACTTACAAACTGAAGAGCCAGAAAGCTCTTGGCCCCTGGGATACATTACTCTGCTTTTCTGTTGAAAGTATGAATTGTCCTTGGAGTTGTGCCCTCCCTCTACCCCACTGGTCCGTATTCAGGGTCAGATAATGCACAGGCTTAGCCTTTGGAGGCGATCCATGTTTTTAAATATTTCGCACTTTCATGAAAATAATTTGATAGTTGACACAGAAACATATGTTTCTTAAATGATGCAGTTAATTACAAAGAGTCTGAACTCAAAGTGGTCCAAGACTTCTTAAAGGTGCTCATTTTAAACATGCATAGAACAAAGGCTGGTCTTGAGCATTCTCAGAAACATTTTCCCCAAAATACTATTATTTATAGTTAGAACCCATATCAGTCACCATCTAGAACTGCTCTGCTGTTTTCTTAGCCTGTTATTGTTTGCTGAGTACATTTGGAATTCCTTGCGAAAATAATCTCTGCAACTGAAGAAATGGGCCATGGAGCCAAGATCTTGTAGGTTTTAAAAACTCAACAAAAGCTAAAGGAACGGGTTTTTAAAAAATAACATCAAAGCACCAGAAGTGAGTGGAAATAGACCCTTATACTGAATTGCTATCAGAACATCTGTTACATTCACCATCCATCACTCGGAGGAAATACATAGCAAAAACCTCCCAACAGAGGCTGTGCCAGCCCGCTGGCCAAGAATCTTCTGAGAACAGCTCAAGGTTTGGGTAATTTTCACTGAAATATTATTTTAAGCAAAACACCTGAAGATAGCCTAATATTCTTTTACTGCTCCATGTATATAAAAGGAAGGGAAATAGAGATGCTTGGCTTTACATGTTAGAAAAACATGGTTGGGTGCCGACTGCAGTGGTGGTTTTTCCCGTGGACATTCTGTGAGAGGACGCCGTCTCTGTTTGGTAAAGCGCTAGCCCCAGCTCTGAGCATGTGTGACACAGGGGCCGTGTGGTGCCTGCCAGCTGTCAGCGCTCAGGGTCTGCATCTAGAGAGCACCTGGGAGCCGGCCTCTCCAACAGGATCATGTTTGTTCAGTGATGCCATTTGCTTTAGGTGTCTTTTGCCATTTTGCTTTATAAACACCTGCACTTTCCTCTTTTCATGAGAATATGAAAAGGAAAAAAAAAAAAGAATGGTTTGAAAGATTAGCTTCACTGCCCCAGACTCCTCTCTAGACAGACAGCTGAGCACATTACTTCATCTCAGATTAAATCTGAACATTTGAAGCTTAGGTGTTTGAGCCCAAGTGTCCCAAGTGACCCTGGAGATGGAAACTCTAAAGGAGACTCTGCCAGATGCACCCCCCCGGCCCCCAGGGGAGGCAGTGAGGGTCCCAGACGCAGCCCCCTGGGGGGAGACTGGATTCAGGTGTGTTCTCTACCCATTCCTGCTGCCTCCCCGTCAGACAGTTCTAAGCTGGAGCTCAGGGACAGTGAGGAGGATATCTAAGGAGAAGGTTGTTGGTCATGGTCTCAGTGTGCATGAGGGGAGGCATGTTCCTTCTCAAGCTTGGCAGCACTCCTATCAGCACTGATGACACTTGTCACAAATCCTGGGTGTGCCACAGTGATCACCAAGATGCACCCACGCCTCCACTGCTGCACGCATAGAAACTTTGAAAGTTGAAAGCATTCAAAATCTCGGTGTTCTCAGTTCTGAAACTCAGAACTGAAACTCCTTTCTCAGTTCTACTGGACCTCAAAGAAGTGGAAACTGGTCCCCACTTCTGGGCTCCTGAGTTGGCGTAAGGCAGTGGTGGTAGATCTCTGGGTCACCCTTCCGTGCTGCCTCCAGACAGGAGCAGAATGGAGGTTTTCAGGCAGTTCACCAACCCTGTGGGTCTAATCCATCCTACACACTCTACCAAGCCAGGTAAACACTTAAGGTGGTGGTGGTTATTCAGTCATCCAGTTGTATCTGACTGTTTGTGACCCCCATGGACTGCAGCACAACAGGCCTCCCTATCCCTCACCATCTCCCGAAGTTTGCCCAACACCAGTGTCCATCAGTGATGCCATTCAGCCATCACATCCTGTGACACCTTCTTGTGCCCTCAATCTTTTCCTAGCATCAGGGACTTTTCCAATGAGTTGGCTGTTTGCATTAGATGACCAAAATACTCAGCATCAGTGTTTAGCTTCAGCATCAGTCCTTCCAATGAGTATTCAGTGTTGATTTTCCTTAGGATTGACTAGTTTGATCTACTTGCTGTCCAAGGGACTCTCAGGAGTCTTCTCCAGCACCATAGTTCAAAGGCATCAATTCTTTGGTGGTAACTCATGCTTACTTCTGGAGGAGGGCATGGCAACCCACTCCAGTATCCTTGCCTGGAGAATCCCCGTGGACAGAGGAGCCTGGCAGCCTACAGTCTATGGGGTCGCAAAGTCAGTCACGACTGAGCACCTAAACACAGCACAACACACAACAGGCTTAGCCATTGAATTCTTTCTGTGCTTACAGAAAAGAATTCTGTGTTGAGAATGGACTTCTACATTGTAAAATCATAGCAGTTAAGAACTGTAGCTTTCAAGTTCATCAAATTAATCCCATTACTATGAAAAAAAAATTTAAACTCCAGACTTCCACAGTTAAAACGGCACAGACCACTAAGTCCTAACTCCCATTTCAGAATGTCAACTCCAGCCTTCGAGAAAACCCTGCAAAACACAAGTGGTATCATTCGTGTATCCCTGACGGCCACTTGCCTGGGAATGAGCACACCAAAAGTTGAAAAGCAAAGTTAAACAGTGATGTCCTGAACTTTTTACAAAAAGTTCTGTTCCTTGCAAAAATCAAAGAGAGAATAAAGTTATATAGTAGACCTGGAAAGATGGCTAGGAAAGTGTTGTAGGTTACAGACCCATCTGTGAGTGATGCTCTAATCTGTGCACTGAGTGTGTGTTGAGATGCACAGTAGGGAGTCTGGACAAGAACACTGCACCCTCTAACAGAGTGTTTATCTCTGAGGGTTCAATCACAGGCAAACATCTTCTTTGGGTATTTTATAGACATCGTGTTTAATCTAAATATCATTTATTTCAAGGAGAGAGAGGCAGTCAGTTCCTGTCCCAGGTCTGTGAACCCAGAAACCCTGTTGTTCCATATTAATACTAAAGACAGGGATGGGATTACTGGACCGGTTACTGCGGCCAGTGGCCTGCAGACCTAGATGGAAATGACTGGCGTTTTCTTGGTGACGGTTTTACAGAAAGGGGCAGGCGCAACCCTGGATGTTCAGCAAGTGTGAACTGTTAGTGTTCATCTGTTGGCTTTTGTGAGAGTTGATCATGAGGAGGAGAGCTGTGGTTTTGATGGTCGAGGAGCGGGTGCTGTGTCGGAGGAACAGCCCAGAAATAACTGCTGAGCCAACTGCTCGGGGGATGCCCAGAGCCCTGGTCCTGAGCTGGGTTAGTGACGGGAGAGACACCCACCTGGCTTCAGATCAGGGTGGAGTCACACATTTTAAATGAGGAAGTCTGGAGTTTAGGAGTCCATTTCCTCCTTGAAAACAGTTCCATATAAATCCCTGCGTATTGAGTTAAACCAAGTGACTCAGGGCCTCTAGAAGTTTATGACCGAGAAGATCACAGGACAGGGACCGCATTCCTGAGACATTGCGAAACCGGAACGCCAAGCGCTTCTCACCCTCAGGGCCCTGAATTCAGTTACCCATTGATAAGCGTGAACAGAGTGAACGGATTCATGGAAGCTTAGAAATTATACCCTCTCCCCCTTCAAAAAGAAAGAAGCCTTCCACACGATCTTTGTGCTGCGGGGGTTGAGCGCGGCACCGACTCTGCTGGCACCGGGGGCTTGGGGCTGAACCCTGGACCCCCGCCCGGCGCGCTGGAATGTGCCCGGAGCCCAGGGCCTGGCCGCTCCTCACAAAGGAGATAAAAACCTGCGGCAGGTCACCGGGCAGGCAGCCGACGTCTCTCTCGGCTTAGAAAAAAGGTGGACTTCTTTCCCGTTATCCATTCCTCCTGGAAGTTTCCCGAAAGCCCACTCGTCCCAGCGCGGCCCGGGACTCGGGGCTGGCGGGCGGGGGGCGCCGGGGCGGGGGCTGCCTTCCGCCGGGCCCCCTCGGCTCGCTGCCCGCCCCCGCCGCGCCCCTCGCGCCCGGCGCCGCCCCGCCCGCCCCGGCCCCTCCCCGCGGACTCTTATTGCCCGGGCGCTCGGGCGGGGCGTCCGGCCTCGGAGGCTCCCCGGCGGGCGCGCGCTCCACGCGGCTCCTGGGCCGCGGCTCTGCGGGTGCGGAGCGGCGGGGCGCAGCCGGACGGCAGGTAGGGCGGCCTTGAGGACGGGGAAGGGGGACTGGGCGGCGGGCGGCGGCCCAGGGCCCAGCCCTCCGCGGCCCGCGGAGTCCTCCCGGCCCTGCGGGCGGAGCGCAACCCGGGCGCCTGGGGCCGGCTCGGGGCCAAAGAGTAAGGCACGGCCGTGGGCCGCGGGCAGACCTGCGGGGAGGGCCGGGGAGCCCGGCCCGCCCTTCACCCTGCTCTCTGCGGCCGCCGGCGCGCCGAGAGTCCCAGGTCGAGGGAGGAGGCGCCGGCCGGCCGGGGGCGCGGGCCCGGGAGGCCGGGCGCCCGGAGCGCAGGGACCCCCGCCGCCCAGGTCTGGTTCCCCGCGGAGGCGGGTGAGGTTGTAGGCGGCGAGTGTGCTGGGTCCGGAGCCGCCGTGCTCACCAGAGGATGCCCCGAGGCCCCAGCCGAGCCGGGACTCCGTGCGCTCCGAACTCGTCTGAACTGGGTCTCCAGGAGCTGGACAGGCCCGGGCTGCTTGAGACCTGGGGTCCCAGGGACCGGCAGAGTGGACACACCCTGGCCTGGGAGGCGGGAAGACGCAAAGTCTCCCTGGTGGCGTGCGCGGGGAAGGCCGCCCCTTCCCATCCTGCCCCACCCCGCCACCCCTCCCCACTCCCCCACACCCCTCCCCACTCCCCCACACCCCTCCCCACCCCCACACCCCTCCCCTCCCCCGCACCCCTCCCCCACAACACCTACCCCTCCCCCATGCCCCTCCCCCACACCCGGGCTCGCTGTGGTCTGCGGGCCTCGGACACTGCTGGCTCTGCCCTGGAGAACACATTCTTGGTTGGCGTTATGAAGGGTCTTGTCGCAGAAACTGCCTCTGCCTAAGGAAGGATTGGTCGTCCAGGGAGTGGATGTGGATTCGCTTCTGAGCACAATACAAAGTCATCAACTTTTTACTGACTTTTCTCATCACCAATGAAAGAGGGGCTTTTTCCCCTGAAAAGCTGGTGAGCTTTGATTTAGTGATGAGAGGTTTGACTGGGTTTTGGTTTTTCCCTGGTCCCTTCTCGTGGGTTTGGTTTAGCAAAGATAGGCGACCCTGTGCCTTGGAGTGACCGCAAGAGTTCCACCTGGAGAGAGAGAGAGGAGGTGTCTGTATCAGAAATAGACGACCGCTATGTAATCAGTATATGATCAACATGCTTTCCAACTTATTCCTTAGCTGTATTTTTATTTATCCTGTTTATTTTGTACAAAATAAGAGTTACTTGGTGTTTATTCTACTTTGTGTTTTAAAGAAGAGGGAGGAGGGGATGTTGCCCAGTGCCCACCCCACATCCCTTAGTAAGAAACTAGGCATGTGAGCATCCTCACTTATCTTTTTGGCTGTGTGAACACTCTGTGCTCTGGGTGAAGAGTTGGGGGTAGATGATTGACAATAACACAGCTTTGTTTTCTATGACTGTGAAGCCCGTGAATCATAATACTCCGACAGCTGGTCTGGTCAGTAGCCTGCCTCAGGGAGTGGTGTATTAAGTGCACACTCAGTGAGTTCCCAGGTGAGGACACCGACTTGGGGAAGGAACAATAGGTCGGTGTCCTAGTTAAAGGAGCCCTGGGGCGCTTCATTGTAGGCTTGTGGGCTCTGGGTTTCAGTTGACTCTGTTAGTACAGGTGGAATGCCACCTACCACATTGCCTTGCGCTGGATCTTGAAAAACTTTATTGTGTTATTTTCTCAAGAGCTGTAATCTTTGTATTACTTTTGAGAATAATTCCTTTTTTTTTTCCCCGAAATATTTTCCGTAGACCATAGTAAGTCTTACACTCTATTATATTTAAAATCACTCATTACATTGTTTGGCAAAACTAATAAAAAAAAAAGAAAAAAAAAGAAAATCACTCATTAGTACTGAATTATGAAGTATTTCCTGGAAGTTATCAAGGAGTCTAGGTCGCTCAAGATGCTGAAGTCATTGTTTTTTAGTTACTAATTCATTCACACAACTGTTGATTGCCCAAACAATTGTTGATTTTCTTTCCCCGGTTTCCAGATTCTATTCACAGTTGTTGGAAACAGTGAAGATATGTTTTAGACATTGCCATCTCCTTTGTGTCTATTTCAGTGTGAACAGTTTCATATCAACATGTGATGTGCTTTTGCAGTATGTTTCAGAAGATCCAGATAGACACTGGGTGATGGAGGTTTATTTCTCAGACTGCTTACTCTTCTTTAGGTGGCAAAGTAGTTCTCTTCTTCAAGCAAATGAGGGAAGTAGACACTGAATATGCACTACAGAAGTATGTCACTGAGCACATTTTTCCGTGAACATCTTCTTGCGTTCATGCATGTCAGCTCTTTGGAGACACAGGAGGAGTGGAATGCCACCAGCTCCTAAAGGTGCCGGCTGGTGGGTGTAGAGTGGGGCCTGGGGCCTTCCCCTCGCTGCCTCCCAGGTTGCTGGCTCTGGAAATGCCCTGCAAGGTTGCACTTGGTCGGGTTTGTTTCCTGGGGCAGCTCTGATCAGATTGTGTGGAAGGATGAAGGATGAGAGGAGCTGGGTGAGAACCGTTTGCTCCAGGAGACTGAAACTAGAGAGCAAGAGCTGGGGCTTGTAGGAGAGGCAGGAGGGGAAGGAGCAGGAAGGTAGGCCTGAGGGGTTAGGAAGGAGAGACGCCTGCTGATGCCAGTGCCCTGGACGGCTTTCTGCAGCCCCCCGATCATGGAAGGCCCTTTCCTCATCAGCAGTACATCTTCACTGCTGGCAGCGCTTTAAGGTTGACGGTGATGGGTGACTCTCACCCTTCTTACTTGTGTGTGTGGATCCCAAGGACCAGAAGGTGGGCTGAGAACCTGGGTGCTTGCTCACGGTAGCTCCGTGTTAGCCCACCTGGTGCACGGTGGCCCAGCTGCTGGAGTGCCTCCGCTGCAGGAAAGGAAGGCGCTGGTGTCAGCATGGCCTGGACTTAGGGAAAGCAGAAAGGCTTATTTGATGGGAAAGATTTCCTCCGGAGGGAGAAGCTGCCCTTTGCAAGCCAAGTGTGTCAGCCAGAGAAATGAGCAAATAGTGGCTTTAGGAGTTTTTGGTAAAACTTTCTAATTTTTTTCCACGTAGACGTGTTCAAAACATATCAATAAGACATACAAAACCGTGTTAAAAAGAACTGACACCTGTGGCCAGGGGAGGAAAGAAACTTGGGGAGGCAGCGGCCCCTGCCCAGGCCCCGAGGGGCACGTGTCTGGCTGTCTAGAACGGGGACCAGGTGCCCACAGCCCGTGGGAAGGAGGCGCCCTGGCCCTCTGGGCACAGACTGTGCACACTGGCCCGCTCTTCCTGGCACACAAACCGAAAGCACCGTCTGCTTTAGGATGGGCTGTGTGGCGAATGCGTGTGTTTATAAATCCTTCACTGGGAACTCTGAAAACTCTTTCGTGGAAACGTGTCCCCTGTGATTGGGTTCCCAGGACAGGTCGGAGCCTTCTGCTTGGTTAGTGAAACCATAGCATGGAGCCGCATAGATAACAGTTCTGAGGGGAATGCAACTCAGAACTCCAATTTGATTTATTTTTTTTCTAGATTCTAATCCCAGTGACAGTGGCCAAAGGCCCCCACCTTCTCTGTTTCTCCATTTAAACACTCAAAGATAAAGGCAACTAGAAAGATATATTTCCTCTCATGCTCCCCTGTGCCCACAGAGACCCCACCTTGGAGCCACAGATCTGGGGGCGTGGAGGGTGCGTAGCTGTAGCTGCCACCAGAGGGGGGGACACGGTGAGCCCAGTGGCCCACCAGGCAGGCCGGGATCGCCTCTGATGGCCATGCACGGGGGCTGCCTGATGGTCGACACGACCTCGTTACTGTGAACATCATCTTTCCTCTAGAGCCTGAGCGTCAGCACTGCTGGATTGTGTGTTCAGTGTGAAGTCGGGTTCAGGATCTTTAATAATAGGAAGAAAATTCCCAGGTGTTCCATTCATTCACTCATTCATTTTTGATGCTGCTGCTGCTGCTAAGTCGCTTCAGTCGTGTCCGACTCTGTGCGACCCCATAGACGGCAGCCCACCAGGCTCCCCCATCCCTGAGATTCTCCAGGCAGGAACACTGGAGTGGGTTGCCATTTCCTTCTCCAATGCATGAAAGTGAAAAGTAAAAGTGAAATCGCTCAGTCGTGTCCGGTTCTTAGCGACTCCATGGACTATAGCCTACCAGGCTCCTCCATCCATGGGATTTTCCAGGCAAGAGTACTGGAGTGGGGTGCCATTGCCCTCTCCATTTTTTTTTTTTTAATGCTAGTACACTAAATTCCCACACAAATAATCTGGGTTCAGATAATTTGAATGCTAATGTATAATTGTAATATTCTGAGTAACCATATAGTAAATAGCATTGAGCACTTCACCTCCTACCAGAGTATGCTGCAGTTATGTCATTTAATCCTCACCGTAATCCCAAGTAGTAAATACCGTCAGCATCCCCATCTTAAAAATGATGCAAGGGAATGGCTAAGAGTTTGCCCAGAGCTGGCACGGCTGGACAGGTCTTGCTGGACACGACCCAAGCCCCAGGCCCTGGCTGGACTCTGGGAAGAAAGTCAGGACCCAAATGGACACCCCAGTAGGCAAAACCTTTGCCCTCATGCAGCTTGTCTCCCAGTGATGGGAGACAAGCTGTAAACAAAGTGAGCGAACCATCCAGGGCTGCAGCTAGCTCTGTGCTGGTGTTGGGGGTGGGGGGATGGAGCACCGCCGAAGGAGCAACGGCGAGGCTGGGCATCTGTCCAGGGAGGTAGGAGACAGTTGGAGGGGCGGCTGTGGACGGACAGAGTGAATCTGCGAGTGAGTGGGGCGGTGTGGCTCCCCCAGGCAGGCCCTGGCACTTTGTAGAAGTGGCTGTTACACCGCAGCCGCCCTCAGCCTAACATCCCAGCCAGGTGCCTGGATAGGCAGCCAGGCGTGTGGACCAAGGGCTTGACCTTGTCCTCCAGACCTCCGGAGAGACACAGGGACAGCCTGGGTCAGAGCACCTCATCGAGCACCTCAGAAGAGATGGCTCATCTGGGGTTCTGGAAAGTAGGTGGGGTCTGTGGGCCAGGGGGCAGGTGTGAACAGATGTAGCAGTGGGGCAGGGGAGGGGGCTCTTCCTGTCTTCTCAGTGAAGCAGGAAGCAGGTCTTTGCCTGCAAGTAGGGGTGGGTGTTTGCTGAGAGGAGGGATGGCGGTCACTCGGGGAGGCGCCTGCTCCTGACTGGTGGTCTGTCCTGGGCCCCAGAGACTCACCATGCCCTGGACCTGCAGGGGGGAGGGTCTGCTGTTCTGTGTGCCTTCTGTGCAGTGGAGCTTGCGTTTGGTAGACGGTGGTCAGTATCTGCTGAGCGACTGCTGCAGGCCACCTGCTGCACAGACCCAGAGATGTCATCCGCATATCTCCTACGCTGATCGTCAGTGATTGCTCCCTGCACTGGGTGCTCGGGTACTAACAGCTCCTGAAACAGCAGCGCCTTCTGTCGGTGGTCATCTCGCTGAGTCCCACTCCTCTGTAACGCTGAGGTCGAGCCCTCCATTGTGTGCTGTCTTGTGTCATTGTCTGGCAGGGACCTGAAGGACACCTCACTGCTCTGTGTGGGGTCTGTGCTCTGTCTTCTGTCTCCTGCTGGTGACCTCCGCCTGGGGCGGGGGAGCCGCCAGGCAGATTAGAACCATGCTGGAAACACGCTTCAGTCTCAGTGAGCTGCTGGCAGAGGAATTGATTGAAGGGTTTGGATTCATTGTTCATTCCTAACAGTTAGAAAGTGAGCTTAACTGCACTTAGCATTGATGGTGGGTGAGTGGTGAGTGGGGGACGTTGTGCCCAGGGTCCTGCTGGGCGGTGAGCCAGGGCAACAGTTGGAGCAGCCCCCAAGGAAAGGCAGATGGCGTGTTAGACCAGAGACGTGACCAGGAGGCAAGTGAACCATGTGTGGTGTTCCGGGAGGTCGGAGTTGGGCAGAGCCTCAGGATTATCACCACAGGTAACCCCTGGCAGGAATGGCCCTGCCCCAAGGTAGAGCAGAGAGCGGGGACGCGGGACTCCCAGTCTTGGAAAGTGGCCTGAAGATCCTGTCACTTGACTCAGTTCTGGTCTGAAAAACCTGTCCAGTGAAAGAGCGCTGAAGTAAGGCATATCCAGTAAAACCACAGGTGGACTAACTCAGAACTGGAGTTGGAGAAGTCTGTGGCTTCTCCTGGTAAAGCCTTGTTTTCCACCTGTCTTCTTAACTCAACATGGATGTGTCTGTGTAGGATGTGTAGGAGTTTCTGTTTGAGGCACTTACCAAGAGAGAAGCAAATTCGGATGCCCTCCATGCTTTTCTCGGGGTTCACACGGTTGTGTCGTACGGAGAGTGTGAGCACACACTGTCTGTACGAGCACCTGTAAACTGTCTTGGCAGGCGAGATCGGGATGCCCAGACACGGGACAAGGGGCTGAGTGTGGTCTCTCTAAGGGGAGCTTTTAAAAAAAAAATTACGTTCTGAGTGTGGTGGGTCTTTGTTGCTGTGCAGGCTTTTCTCTGGTTGTGGAGAGGAAGGGCTACTCTCTAGGTGCTGTTTGTGTGCTTCTCATTCTGGTGGCCTCCTTCGCTGTGAGCAGGACTCCAGGGCACGTGGGCTCCAATAGTTTCGGCTCCCGGGCTCTGGAGCACAGGCTCAGGAGTTGTGGTGCACGGGCTTAGTTGCCCCGAGATGCGTGGGATCTTCCCAGATCAGGGATCGAACCTGTGTCTCCTGCATCGGCAGGTGGATTCTTTACCACTGAGCCACCAGGGACGCCCCAAGGGGAGCTTTTATTTGCAAGAGAGAGTGGTACCTGAGCCCGCAGGTCTCTTTGCAAGGCAGAAGCATCCTCCAGGGGTGAGACGGAAGTGGTCCAAGCTCAGCATCCTTGACCCCTCTTCCTGCGTAGGCGGGGCTGTCAGCTTGCAGACAGACGGAATTGTACTGCTTCCCTCAGAGCCGCTCAGCAGCCACAGTGAGCTCCCATGCCCTCCACCCGCACACAGCTGCCAGACTTTTCTCTACCCCAGTGGGCGTAATTTCATGGCTGCAGTCACCATCCATGGTGATATTGGAGCCCAAGATAATAAAATCTGCCACTGTCTCCATTTTTTTCCCCATCTATTTGCCATGAAGTGATGGAACTGGATGCCATGATCTTAGTTTTCTGAACTACCATGAGGTAGCTCATGGAAATCTGAGTACCTTATGAGGTTTGAAATTTAAAGCAACAACTCAGCATGACTAGCAGTCATTCTAGGGTTATATTTGTTAACTCTCTATTTTGAAATATTTTTAGATTTATAGAAGAGCTGTAAAGACAAGGTACTAACAAGTGAGAAATCACGTGGAATGAGTTGATACTTGGAGAATTAGGAAAGGCCGAGTATGCACCCAGGACAGGCATGTCAAGGTGGAGAGCGTGGGGCCCCAGGGCTGGATACGAGGCCAGACTCCCGTTCGTGCCCCGGTTCAGACCTCCGTGGCCCCTGCAGGGGCCGGGCAGGCCGGGTGTCCTGAGCCCCACTGGACAGATCACCAGTTTGATGCCTGCATTAAGACGCCGGCTCCTGCTGGCTTCTCTTTTCAGCCCTCCCTCACCCCATAAAGGTGGGGTGGGGCTGCTGCACTTGGAAGTGTGCACCCGGCACAGCTGCAGGGTTTCCTGGTGGCTTCCTCACAGGTGGCAGATCTGGTAGAGTGGGATCGAGAGCGCTGATTGCAGGTTCAGGAGGAAAGCTGTTCAAGGTCACTGTTACGTGTTGAGAATTCCGGACCCCGGCTCACCTGGGGAGGCAATGCTCACAGAGGCCTCTGGGTGGGTTCCCGTGGCCACCGAGCCAGGATGGCCCAGCCCTGGAGGGCAGCTGCTGTGTCCGGGGGCGCTCCGGCCGCCCCCCACCCCCTGCAGTGTCTCTCTGCCACTGAGGCTCCCAAGCAGGACCCCCGTGGCTCTGCCCCTCTGCCCGGGGCTCCTTCTACCTGTGGGTTTATTTTCTTTCTAATTCCACTGTTTTGATTGTCCCGAGTTACTAAGCTAAATACTACTCTGAAATGGGAATAAAGAGAGGGATAAGCAGACTGGACTCCTGAGTGCTTACTCAGTGCCCCAGTGGTTCAGTGTTACCACCGTCTTCTCCCTAAATCCGTAACCGGGGTGTGTGTGAGCAGTGCGGTGATGGTGGAGCGCGCCGTGGGCTGTGTTGTGGGGCGATCACGGCCCCTGCATTTGACGTAAGAGAGCGGTTGTGTGCAGTCCCAGAGTCGCGCAGCCAGGCAGACACTGCCAGTCACTTGAGGGCAACGGAGGCTGAGTGGGCGGGGGGACTGCTCTCAACCTTTGGTTTGAGTCTCTTTTACAAAGTGGCTTTTGGATCCTGTTCTGACTTTGAAATAGTCCATTCATCCTTCCATCAAGTGTAATTAGGTCTGGTTTCAAATAGTCTCTCTGCTGCAATTTTCATTAATAAAAAAAAAAAGCCAGACGATCACTTTTGTTGCCAGCAGGCATCAGCAGAAATTAGGGATCAGGGAGGTCCCGTGGGCACTGCGGCTCCCAGCAGACAGACCAAGGCTGCGGTGTTTGCAGCCGCAGGTCCGGCTGACCGTCCGGGCCTCCTGGCGAGGTCAGCACGCCGCTGGTACTGGCCAGGGCCACCCACCAGCCTGCACGTGGCGGAGGTCTGTCTCACTGACGGGAGCGCTGCGGTCGAGATGAGCACCTGTGACCTTCCGGGCTCTTGCTCTCAGGTCACCCCCTTTTGCTTCCTGAACCAGCCTCAGAGAGCCAGTCTTCAGACGAGCAGGTCCCTCTGGCTCGGGCCATGCGCAGCCAGCTGTCCCCCCAGAGCCCTGGCGTTGCCCCCAGTTTCTGCTGCCCTCCCACAGAAGAGCAGGCTGGGTGAGACTCACCGAGTCGCCCCTGAGCTCTATGGGGACAGAGATGAGAGCCTCTCGCCCCCCTCTGCCCCTCGTCAGCCTGCTCTCCAGGAGAGCTGGACTGAACGCTGAGGACTCTGGGATACACTTCCCGGGTCTCGGACCAGGAAAAACCTGGATCTCAGAGAGGAAGTGCCACATTCTCATTCAGAGCATCAGCCTGTGCGTCATCAGCAAAACTTTATTAGAGAGAAAAGCTCCACAGAAACCTCAAGCTCCTGTTACCCCAGGGTGGTGATGGTGTTTACACGGATGTGCAGCTGTGTTAGCTATGCACGTGTTTCACGGTGCATGGTGACCAGGGAGATACACCGTGTGGTCTGACCCAGCTCCACCCTCTGAGCTTGGCCCCGTGGCCTTGCTGGAAGGGGACTGTGCCTGCCACGAGACTCACTGCCGTACACCATGTAGCAAAACTGAAGTGAACTGCCAAGCCTCCTGGAGCGCTGTGTGCTGATTTATATTTCAGGAGGTAACGCCCTTCAGATAGAGTATAATTTGGGAAACACAGGATAATTAATGAGTTGCTGTAGCCTCGTCCCGGGAAAGTTTGCAGAAATCTCCAGTTCCACCTTGTTAGGGGTGGTCTTCTCTGTTGAGCTCTAGTAACGTTCACGTCCTTTAGAAAGGCCATTTCAGGTTTCCCTTTGACTTTCAGAGGTCCTGTGCGCTGGACCCTGGGATGCCCAGGGCTGTGTGGTCCTTGTGTATGATCAGAGCTGCCAGGCTGGGCAGCGGTGGTGTAGAGCAGGCAGCCTCCTTGAACGGGCTCTGGTTGCCAAGTGTTTTTAGTAAACGCTCTGCTATTTTTTAACAGCCAAGGCGGTCTAGCCCGTGACTCAGAGGTCTTCCATATTAGGTTCTGGGAGACGCAGCCGAGCTGGAAAACGGGGTTCATCAAATGCAGAGGCCACTGTGGGGCGCGGCTTGGATCAAGTGATGTCAGTGGGGAGCAAGTCTAGGCCAAGGACCTGGCACCTGGGCCAGAAGCGGCAGTGCGGAAACCCAGATTTCCTGCCACACCTGCACACCTTGCCAGGCCTGGTGCCCCTCCCCCTGCCTTCGGCACCACTCCCACGGGCGCCCGTGTTGGCGCAGAGGGCAGGTCCGGCCGTGTCTCTATGCATCTACCCGCATCATCAGCCACGAAGCAGTTGTGCGTCCACAGGCAGAGAGCTCTGTGTTTCCTTTTCTTCCGCCTTCAGCCGCAGTTCCTCCAGAAAGCCATGACTCAATTGCATCAGAAATTGGCTCTCATGAGCGGACGTGCCTGGTGGTAAAGGCAGTTCCTGGCTGGCCTGTCTCGATCCCTGAGTGCAGATGGCTTCTTTATACACCGATTCAGCACATACCTAATGGTACTGTCCATTTTCAGAGTGTTGGGTGTACTTCTGCATTGAGTCTTACAACACGAGACCTCACTGCGTGGCACCCTGTGGTGGCACCCATGGAGTTCTAACGTCACCTGAGACTTGTTAGACTCAGTGAGGGGGAAACAGCTGTGCCCGGAACCTGAGCTGTGACTTTCCATGGCCCGTCTTCCCTGCCAGCTTCCTAATGAAGGATGACTTCCCAATGCGACACGGTGGCAGCTGGGGAGGACATACAGGGAACCTCTGCTTATGCTTTAAAAAGTGAGCCCACGAGTCAGTGTCGGCCACTCAGCAGAGACTTGGGCACTCACTCACTGACTCAGAGCACGTACAGCCCCCTGCCCCGAGTGAGTGGGGAGTGCGGGGGAGGCCTGCGGTGGAAGTGGATGATGAGGAAGCCTTGGAGAAGCACGACCAGCCCTCCTGGGGCAGGAAAGGTTGGGGAGACAGTGAGCAAGGCGTGGCCGGGGGAAGTTGGGTTGAGTGACCGTGGGTGCAGAAGGCCGGTGGGGGGCACATCCAGTGGCCATGTGTGTGCAGGACAGTGGGGTGTTCAACTTCGTGGCTGGAGCAGGCCCCGTGGTGAGGGGGTGAGAAGGCCTGGCCGGGCTCTCACACCAGAGAGTTATGGGAAATGTGCAGATAGCTCTGCCCAGAGGGCTGTGTTCACAGACTGAGGACAGGGCTGTAGACTCTCTAGAGGCTCTCAAAAGGAATCCGGGGACCTACTTGTCACTTTTTTCAGTAGCATCTGATTTTGATCACCTATATGATAGGAATTTAAAAAACTCTAATATCATTTTTAAAAGAAAGATTTGTTCAAATAAAAAAGTTAAAAGACTTTAAGACGTAGAAGGCATTGGCCAGAAGCATAGGCTTGGCCTTAGAGGACAATACAGCACGTGCCTCTGGACCTTGGTGGTCCTGCCTGCCTGGAAAGCACCGATGTGCCCAAGGAGCCCCTTCTAAGAGGGTGGGGAAGGGCTCAGAGGCACCACCTCTGCCTGGCCTTGGAGATGGTGCATCCTTGTTCCAGAAAGTTGCCTTTGCGCCTCTGTCTTCTCCCCCTGGCTGATGGCCTTCTGATCCTTTCGTCACTATAAACTGTCCACTGTAACGTGAGTTCAGTGTGCTCTGAAAACCCGCCGTGAACAAGGTGTGTCACAGCTGGCAGGTGAAGAGCCTGTGGTGTGACGTGTGCCTTGCCGTCTGGGTCTTTCTCCCGCGACCTGCATTCTTCCTGCCAGCAGAATCCACCATCCTGTCACAAATACAGAACAGGAAGCTATTCTTTGATTCACCTCCACACCCGCTGCACAGTCACTCCCAGATGCAAGACCTAGAACAGGAGGTAGGGTGGCCGTGCCCTGCAGGTCCACTGCGTGCAGTCAGAGTGGGGGTTCAGGTCCACATCGCCTGCTTTCTCCTGTTTGCTTTCAGAACTTGGGTCACGGAGAGCTGAGTTTGTCGGTCTGAGGTATGTCACTTAAGTGTCTGTACGTACTTGGTGATTACCAGAAGGCATCATTGTCGGTACCTTTGACCATTTGATCAGCAAAGAGTTTCCTATGTGAGAAGCACAAAGAGGTGGACTTCTCTTGCGGCTGTGTTCCATGCACTTAAGTCCCAGTTCCTGTGCAGAGTGGGCATGGGGCAGAAGGGGGACTCGGTGACCCTCCATGTGGGTGGGGCAGCGGGCTTTTCCTGCCCGGTGGTGACCTGGGACAGAGAGAAGACTTGGTATGGTAATTAAAGGTAACTGACTGTCACCTCAACTCCTGTAAGGTCACAGTCTTCTCAGAGTCAGGTGGTGGACCTCTAACTGCAGATTTATGCCCAGCGATTCCCCCGTGGCTCAGCAGTGAGGAACCCGCCTGCAGTGCAGGGACCACAGGAGACATAAGAGACTCAGGTTCCATCCCTGGGAGAGGAAGACCCTTGGAGGAAGACATGGCAACCCACTCCAGTATTCTTGCCTGGAGAATCCCATGGACGGAATCCTGGCAGGCTACAGTCCGTAGGATCAGAGAGAGTCAGACATGACTGAAGCAACAGCATACGAACACACCCAGTGACTACAGAGCGTTCTGAAAAGCCATGCTCTGCACACCATCATCACCTGGAGAATCTTTAGAAACCCAGACCTAGCGAATTAGAAACCCTGAGGGTGGGTCGTTGCAGTCGGCTTCGTCCAGGCCTGGGTGACTCTGACACACCCTGACTTTGAGACCCACACTGTGAGAGTGCTCTGTCCCTTAAACGAGGGAGAGTGGAAAGTGATGGCGCAGCAAATGCCAGGAGCCGTCTCTTACCCCCTCGTAGACAAGGCGGCACTTCCATTTCTGGCTAGCAGCGCTGCCAAGGGGGAAAGCGTTCTTCAGCAACTGAGACCAAAGCCAAACAGTCTCGATACTTGCTTGTGAGGACAGGGCTTAGAAGGAGTGGGCTTGCTGACAGGCGGCTGGGTCTCAGTGCCACCCCGGTCTCTATTCTGGCTTTAAACTGTCTTGGTTGAGCTGCATTGAACGTTCAGTTAGAAAAAGATGGGGGAAGGATCATCTGTTCTCGCCTCCTTTTACACTGGGGTGCTTTCTGACGGCGTCATCGCCTGCTCTCCTCGTGCAGCTCGTGCGCGCACACTTCTCCTCCCGCCAGTGAGCGTCCGGGTGCTCCCAGCACCCTCCCCATGCTCACACCCGCCACTTCAGAGGCTGCCAACCTCTCTGTTCCCGCCCGTCCCGTAAATCAGATGTGACCTGCCTGTGTCAGACAGAAGAAAGAGGCACGATAACACTTTATTTGCAGAGTTAATAAGACAGTTGTCTGAGGACACAAACAGATGGAGAAATGTACCGTGTTCATGGATTGGAAGAATCAATATAGTGAAAATGAGTATACTACCTAAAGCAATCTATAGATTCAATGCAATTCCTATCAAGCTACCAGAGGTCTTCTTCAAAGAATTAGAACAAATAATTTCTCAATTTGTATGGAAATACAAAAAACCTCGTATAGCCAAAGCAATCTTGAGAAAGAAGAATGGAACTGGAGGAATCAACCTACCTGACTTTAGGCTATACTACAAATCCACAGTCATTAAGACAGTATGGTACTGGCACAAAGACAGAAATATAGATCAATGGAACAGAATAGAAAGCCCAGAGATAAATCCACGCATCTATGGACACCTTATCTTTGACAAAGGAGCCAAGAATATACAATGGAGAAAAGACAACCTCTTTAACAAGTGGTGCTGGGAAAACTGGACAGCCACTTGTAAAAGAATGAAACTAGACCACTTTCTAACACCATACACAAAGATAAACTCAAAATGGATTAAAGATCTAAGCATAAGACCAGAAACTATAAAACTCCTAGAGGATAACATAGGCAAAACACTCTCTGCTATAATCCAAAGCGGGATACTCCATGACCCACCTCCCAGAATATTGGAAATAAAAACACGAATAAACAAATGGGACCTAATTAAAATTAAAAGCTTTTGCACAACAAAGGAAACTATAAGCAAGGTGAAAAGACAGCCTTCAGAATGGGAGAAAATAATAGCCAATGAAGCAACAGACAAACAATTAATCTCAAAAATATACAAACAACTCCTGCAGCTCCATTCTAGAAAAATAAACAACCCAATTAAAAAGTGGGCCAAAGAACTTAACAGACATTTCTCCAAAGAAGATATAAAAATGGCTAACAAACACATGAAAAGATGCTCAACATCACTCATTATCAGAGAAATGCAAATCAAAACTACAATGAGGTACCACTTTACACCAGTCAGAATGGCTGCCATCCAAAAGTCTACAAGCAATAAATGCTGGAGAGGATGTGGAGAAAAGGGAACCCTCCTACACTGTTGGTGGGAATGCAAACTAGTACAGCCACTATGGAAAACAGTGTGGAGGTTCCTTAAAAAGCTGCAAATAGACCTGCCATATGACCCGGCAATCCCACTGCTGGGCATATACACCGAGGAAACCAGAATTGAAAGAGCCACGTGCACCCCAATGTTCATCGCTGCATTGTTTACAATAGCCAGGACATGGAAGCAACCTAGATGCCCATCAACTGACTAATGGATAAGAAAGCTGTGGTATATATACACAATGGAATATTACTCAGCATTAAAAAAAAATTCATTTGAAGCAATTCTACTCAGATGGACGAAACTGGAGCCCATTATCCAGAGTGAAGTAAGCCAGAAGCAAAAACAACAATACAGAATATTAACACATATATATGGAATTTAGAAAGACAGTAATGAGAACCCAACATGGGAGACAACAAAAGGAACGCAGATGTATAGAATAGACTTGTGGACTTTGTGGATGAGGGTAAGGGTGGGATGATATGGGAGAAGGGCATTGAAGCATGTTAATTGTCATGTGTCTAATCAATCGCCAGCCCAGGATTGATGCTCGGGGCTGGTGCAGCGAGATTTCCCGGGGGGGGAGGGAGGAGGGAGGGGGGACCCGGAGGGGAAGCATATGTAAACCCATGGTGATATCATGACAATGTATGGCAAAAACAATAATTAAAAAAAAAAAAAGACAGTTGTCTAGTTTCTTGAATTAAATTGGAGAATCCCTGTGGGTTTTTTTGTATTCATCCCAAACTGACTTCTACCGAAAGTTTCATTATCTTAGCACTTTAAGTAAGTGATCAAAAAACTGTTAAGGCTGGAAGCGGGGAAAAAACCTTATAGGTTTCTTAGGCCCAGTGGATAAGCCCAGAGGTGACATTGATGGAAACCCTACATACCGGCCCTTCCCAGCAGAGCAGGCAGTGTTGAACCATCCTGCTCACCCCTATCCCCTGGAAGTGGGTTAGGGGCTCTGGGGAAGTGGAGTTGCTGACATGCTGTTTAGGGCAGACGGCGGGAGTCCAGCCGCCAGGATTCAGCTCTCACTGACCATGCGGCGGACTTGGAGGTCACTGCCTTCCTGAGTCAGATGTAAAGGCTGCCAGCGAGGCTGGGGGTCTGGAGGGGCCAAGGACATCCCCCCCCCCCCACCATGCCAGCGAGGGATGCCAGTGAGCAGGAATGCCAGAGGGATTTATCTCAGACCTGCTGTGCTGCCCTCATTTGCATAAATCAAGCTGAATAGTGAAGAATGACAGGCTGCGTTCATGAGGCCTGCTGCCCAGCGTGGAGCAGAAGCCCAGGTCCAGAGGATAGAATGGAGGGGAAGGATGAACCCAGAGTCAGTGGTGCAGACGGGAGCCTGTTCCCTGTGAGTTCGAAGTTTGTTTTCATCAGGGGATGTGATTGACATGTAACATTTTTGTTAGCTTCGCATGTACGGTGTAATGATTCTACATTTGTAGTGTGAAGTAGTCACCACAGTAAATCTACTTAACACCCCACACCGTACACAGTTACAGAAGATTTGTGGGTATGTGTGTGATGAAAACTTCTAAAGCCTGCTCTTAGCAGCTATCGAGTGCACAACACAGTATTATTAACTGTAGTCATCACGTCCAACTCACATCCCAGGCCTTAGTTTATAACTGGTAGTTAATACTTTTTGATGACGAAATGGATGAAGCAGGGTCCGGAAGTACAAGCTTGAATTTGGAGTTATTTCTCCAGGGGCAGTAAGTCTTGCCTTGAACCCCAGTCATCAGAGTGACTCTACTTGGTGGACTTTTAGAAAAGTAAGTGGTCCCCGCCTCTCCTTGCTCCCTCTACTGCTTCCTGGGCATGCCGATCTACACACTGTACTGAGAATACTTATATTTGACCCAGTGACACTAATGGATTGTAGGACTTTGAGCCGGAATTGCCTTTTTTTTTTTTCAGTTGATTTGCAAATACTGCTTATTCACTGTTAGACTTGGCCAAAAAAAAGTTGGTTAGGATTCATAAAATCAGTTTTCATAATTCTAGTCTTTTGGGGGGAAACAGAGAAGACCACCCTGCTGTGAGGGTGGAGAGAGGTCACAGCCAGCTGATGAGTGTCAGGAGGTGGGAAAGATGCGCAGGCAGCCTGGGGAGGACCTCCCAGACCAGCGTCTCTCGAAGCGTCTTCTCCTTTCATTGCGCAGTCGCCAGCCTCCCCTGTGTGTACGGAGATGACTTTCAATAGGAAATGTGGTGTGAGACTCTGGTACCAGCTGTCACAGACAGGATGCAGTTGAGACAGGGCCACCCTGGGGAGCCACAGCAGACCCGAGTGTCACTGGAGCTGGAAGAGCCCCTGGCCCAGATGGGGAGCGCAGGGTCTCCGAGACCAGATCAGAGGGCACACGGGTGGGGACGCAGGGTCTCCAAGACCAGACAGAGGGCACACGGGTGGTGCTTGTGTGGGCGAGGCTGACAGGCGAGGGCAGGGGACTGGAAGCCACTGCTCCCTGGGGCGGGGGTAGCTGGCTGGACCACACCTGAAAAGGGGTGGGGGCAAGGCCAGGTGCTGAGTCAGGAGGACCTGGGCAGGGCAGGCTGGACCCCAAGAAGGGGGCCAGCAGGCCCAAGTCAGGGACCTCAGGACCTGTCCCAAGGGCAGGCCAGTCAAGAAGTTACCAGGTGCACCGCTTGAGGAAGTCTGGGCTACTCCAGGAGAATGCGGCGGGAGGTGGTCTGGAAGAGGGAAGGACAGGGATGGGGCGGTCAGGTGCCTTGGTGAGGTCGGGGAGGCTGCCCAGGGGTGGTCCTGGGGTGCCGACTGCAGGAGCTGCACCATGATGCACGCTGCTTCATTAAGGGAAAGGAGAGAACTGAGCGCCGTCACCAGTCACCTCCCCTCGTGTGGAGGGGAGAGCTGTGGTGCGGGGAGCGGTCCTGGCCAGGGCTGCCCCCACCCCTGCAGAGAGCGTGTGCACTCATGCACAGGCTGGGCGACCATCCATGTGGCTGCAGACCCAGCAGTGGGGGCGAGGGTGACGGTTTGCCCCTCCTGCCTGCCCTGGCCCGGGGGGTCACCCGTGAACGGTGTGCTGAGCTTCAGCTGACAGAGCAATAGAGCAGACGTGGACAGACCGCAGCCTTGCCAGAAACCAAGGGTGACGCTGCCCAGCCGGTTGGGGCTGGGCCGCTCTGGGCCTTGGATGGACACACTCGTGTCACTTTCGAATGGACACATGGGGGTGGGTGCTGCACACCCTTGAGTGAGCCCGAAAATGCTTCCAGATGTTCCCCAAGATCCCACGGCAGCCCCAGGGGTTCATCAGGAGCAGACCTGGGGTGGGTTCTACAGGCCCCAGGAGCCGACTCCGCGGTGTCGGGGCCTGAAGGGGCGCAGGGTGGGGTCTCGGCCACTCCCCTGTCCTCCGCAGGCCCAAGGTGCTGGGGTGGCCCCAGGCGGCCGGCTGCGTGCGCAGGTCACGGCCAGCTCCCGAGCTCAACTATATATAGTCAAGAGGGAGCTGCTGAAGGGCCGGGAGGAGGAGAGGATGCCAGCAGCATGCTTTCTGCTGAAGCTCATGTTTAACAGGCGTGTTTCCACGCTGGCTGTTCCCAGGTGGAGGGAGGCGGCCCGGGTCCCGGGAGAGCCAGGAGCCGAACACGGGACGCACCCTATACCCTTGTCACCTCTCTCTTTGCTGTGACCCTTGCCCACCTCTCGATGTCTGTGCGGAGGGGCTTGGACGCGTGGCCAGGACCGTGTAAACGGATCTTTGTAGTGTGTTTGGAGTGATATTGCAAAGGAGTGTTCTGAGCTCAGCAGAGCAGGGTGGTTATCCTGTGACTAGCTGTCAGGTCTGTTTTAAGAGAAGCGCTGTGCAGTCAGCGATTGTTTTGTTAAGGCGCTCTTCCTCCGCCTAATCTCACACCCTCTGGTACCAGTGACACACACATTTAGTTGATTTTCTCAATGGGTTCATCTCTGCATTTTGGGACCTTGGCATGCAGAGTGTTAATGGGGTGCCCTAGGGTCCGCTTCTCCCAGGACAGTCAGTCTGCCCGTGGGGGTGAGTGCTGTCCAGGCCAGGACCCTCCCCTGGACAGAAGGGTCTCTGTCTGGACACTGATGTGCACAGCCATCCTGGAGGTGAATTGCTGCGCTTCCTGGAGGTGTGCTTGAGTTGACTCTGCTCGTTCCCTATATCATAACTCATCCCACTCTCTTAGCCCAGGACAGAGATGCATTGTGACCGCCCCTCGGGGGTGCGGACACGGGCTCAGGAAGGTGACGTGCCCAAGGGCACTCAGCCAGTGATAGAACCCAGGCTGGCGGGCTGACCCTCCGGCAGGGGACACTCTGCCTTTAATCCCGGAGTCAGTGAGTGGGCCATGGGTAAAGCTCCCAGGAGCCCAGAAGCTCTGAGCTCTTAAATGGAATTGCTTTCCCAGGGCCACGCCCAGCCAGCATGGAAACTGGGAGGCCCAGCGAGGTCCTGAGTCAAGACATTCGGGGGTGTTTGTTTTTCTTTCCCTTGAAAGCATCGAAGTTAGAAAACTTCAGTCATGAGCAAGATGTTGAAGCGCCAGCCTGGACTGGTCAGCAGTGCCTTCCCAGCCTGTCTCCCATCTGTCCCCAGCCCTCCTCTGAAAACCGGTCCTCACTGCAGGATCCCACGAACACGTGACGGATCTGGTTCTGCTGGCCACCCTCTGTGGGAACTGGGGAGGAGGTGAGCAGTCTGTCCTCTGGACTGCCCATCAAGAGGCGCTCGCTGGATGCTGAGCAGGATCCCTGGCAGACCCTCGCTTCTCAGGGTTGCTGGTTTCTCGGTGAATAGCTTTAGAATGTAATGGTTCCTTGCACCATTGTGGACTAGAGACCTCAGACTTTTTGTAACCCTTTCTTCTTTTCAATGAAAATAGGCCTTATGTCGGGATGAGAGAAACACATCAGAGAGAATCAGCACACTGATGAATAACCCCATTTGTATTTATGGAAAGGTGATTATTGAAGGCAGAGGTTTGCCTTCATTAATGTTTGCTTTACAATTGCGTCTTACCTTTGCAAATCTTATCTTTCATAAGAAGTCTGGATCAGTTGGCATATTTCTTGTGCAAACAAATTTATCATAGAACATTTTAAAGTATGAGTCTCTTTTTTTTCCAGTGACGCGATCTCCACAATAAGCCAGCATCCATCACCTTATGTTGGTACAAATTTTGTTTCTTGTGGTGAGAATTGCAAGATCTGCTCTCATCAGCTTTCAAATATACAACACAGTATTGTTAACTGTAGTCACCATGCAGTGCTATAGTGGTGGGGATGGTGAAGGACAGGGAAGCCTGGCGTGCTGCAGTCCGTGGGGTTGCAGAGCCAGAGGCCACGTCTGAGCAACTAAACAGCAACAACTGTGCTGTTCGTCCCATTTCCAGGACTTCCTCATCTCATAACTGGAAGTTTGTACCCTTTGACCTCCTTCACCCATTTCCCCCACCCCCATCTCTGACAGCCACCAATCTGTTGCCTATTGAGTTTTCTGTTTGTTTAACAGTCCACATATAAGTGATAACAGAGTATTTTTCTGTGTCTAACTTATTTCACTTAGCATAATATCCTCTAAGTCCATCCATGTTGCTACAGATGACCAAGTTTCATTCCCTTTTATGACTGAGGAATATTCCATCGTGTATATATTACCACGCCTTCTTGACCCATTCATCTGTTGATGGACACTTAGGTTGTTTCCATGTCTTGTCTGTTGTAAATAGTGCTTCAGTAAGTATGAGCATGCAAATAACTCTTCAAGATAATAAATGCATTTCCGTTGGGTAGACACCAAGGAGCGGGTTTGCTGGATCACATGGTAGCTCTATTTTTTGATTTTTTGAGGACCCTCCACTCCATACTGTTCTTCCTACTGGATGTACTGAGTTACATTCCTACCAGCAGTCTAGGAGGGTTCTGTTTTCTCCACACATGACAGGTGTGAGTGGATATCTCATTGTAGTTTTGATTTGTGTTTCCCTGATGATTAGTGATGTTGAGCATCTTTTTATGTGCCTGTCGGCTCTTTGAATATCTTTGGGAAAATATCTATTCAGTTACTCAGCCATTTTTTAATTGGATTGTTTGTTTGAAGCTGAGTTGCTTGAGTTCTCTATATATTTTGGATTTTTAACCCCTTATCAAATAGATGAAATACAGGGATTTTCTCCCACCCCATAGTTGCCCTTTCATTTTGTTGATGGTTTCCTTTGTACAGAAGCTTTTTAGTTTGATGTAGTCCCACTTGTTTATTTTTGCTTTTGCTGCCAGGTTAACATAGTAATATGGTAACATCTCAGGCCAAAGGGTAACCCGACGCTGTCTTGCAAGTCAAACATGATAGTAATGGTTCTTTGAGGGTGAGAGGGAGATCTTAGCTTCCTAACTTCCACAACATCATCTTAGGGTGAGATACCAAAATGTTTTGTCAGAAGCAGTATTGCAATTGTGATAAATCAAGAATTTCTGACTTCTCCTCTTTGTTCACTATAACACGTGCCTATTTCAGAACGTGTGTAGAAGCAACCATTTGCAGAAGAATACTAGAGGTGCTTCTTAAATGTACCTTCTCTGGGGACAGGAAAGCTCCTCGGTGCTGCCTGTGACAGAGCCACCGTTTAGAGAAGGGAAATACCGTCTCGAAATGTGCCCGCCTTCACCCACGCTCCCCCTGACGTTCAGACCCTGCTGATTGGGGCAGCTCTCCGCCTGGCATTGCTCATTGAGAATTAAGCTCTGATTGTTTCAGGCAGAATGTCAGATTTGAAGAAGCTTTCCTAATAAGGAAGAATGATGTAATGTTGTGGAGGGGGGCCAGGCCTCTCAGCGTGTTTTATTTCCATCAGCCGAATTCCAGGGGAGAGCGGTTGCCAGGCAGGGGGGCTGCTCGCTATTTTTAGCCGATTGCCTCAGTAACACCAGGAGGCCTTTCTTCCAGCTCTGCAACTCACCAGTGTGCTGGCAGATGTTTTTCCTGGCATCTCATTTTTATAAAGTTTGATCAAGCATAAGTAATACTTTTATTAACATTTTAACATTTTCTCAGAGAATGAGAAAAGCATCCTTTGTGATCTCTTTTTAACTTGGCAGCTTTTCTTTGAGAGGCAGTTTCTCCAGTCAGCAGATAGATACTTTGTAGAGTGGTTGAGGAGATTGTATTAACTTTTCAGAACAGAATTCTCAGCAGGAGCCCTTGCAAGCCTGTCTGTCAGAGCATGTTGAAGAGCACTGTTCTGCCCACAGTATTCAGTCTAGATTCTCCCCCTCCCAAACCTACTCCAAGTATAACAACAGTCTGCATTTCAACGCGCATAGGCAGTTGTTTTTGTACTTTGACATTAATGTGTTTATTTGAACATTTTTATAAATTGGAAAGGGAAAGTGTTAGTTGCTCAGTTGTGTCTGACTCTTTGGGACCCCATGGACTGTAGCCCGCCAGGCTCCTCTGTCCATGGGATCCTCCAGGCAAGAATACTGGAGTGGGTTGCCATTTCCTTCCCCAGAGGATCTTCCCCACCCAGGGATCGAACCCAGGTCTCCTGCATTGCAGAGATTGCAAAGGTGGATTCTTTACCACTGAGCCACCAGGGAAGCCTGTTTATAAATTGGAGGGAAAAAATCAAATTTGTGATGTAACTTCAGCTCTATGACTTGGTCACTCCCTCTCTGGTTGACATGCTACGTCATTCTTACTTTTGCTGGTTTCTGTGCATTTCATCTTCCCCTCAAGCCAGCGGCCCCAGGCCTGTCTCCTCACAGCCCCTCATCCCCAGCCCCTGCCCAATGATGCTCATGTTCCTGATAGTCAGCAGGGCTGACCTTCCCCCATCACCGTGGCCCTGCAGCATGACCTTTAGCAGGGGAAGCTCCCTGTGAAGTTGGGGTCTCCCCTTACTGCCTAAAGGGGGGCACTGGGCCTGAGCTGATGGGGGACCCCTGACCAGGGGCCCTAAGCAGGCAGACATGTGAATGTCTTAGAAGAGTAGGACAGGTCAGAAGCACCGTGTTAGAATAATTTCTTATGCTGCTTGCTGGGAAGTTGGCAAACAAGATAGAAAACGAGTGAGTCACTGGAGGCTGGCTTATGCCCATGTCCTGAGCCACTGTGTCTGTGCTCCCATGGGCTTGGTGCCCCAGGGCAGGCCCTCAGACTGCCAGGCCCCGCAGTGTGGGTCCTGCTCAGTGGTCCCTGCCCTGGGGGTAACTCATTGCTCAGAGACGAGATCTTCGGGAGCAGGCGTGAGCAGGCACAGGGAACAGTTAGAGCCCAGCCCCAGGAGCGAGGTCCAGAAGTAGGATGTGAGCCGCCAGCACATCACATCCTACGGGGCCATGGGCACAGCTTGAGTGTGTCAGTCAGTATTCGGACCACAAAGGAAAAGGAAACAGATTAAATTTAGTAGTGTGTCGTGTTTAACCTGATAGATGAAAAATACTGTGTCATCACGTAATATAAACAGGAAGAACGAGATCATTTTTACACTCTCTGTCTTTGAACTAAATCTTCAGAAACAAGTGTGAGTTTCACACTGTCAGCACATCTTGGGCCGGGTCAGCCACGTGGCCAAACCTCAGCGGCCAGCGGTCACCACGATCGGACAGCACAGGCTTCAAGGGTTTAGAGTCACACAGACCTGCACCCCCACACACACACACCCCGCATCAGTACAGCAGAAACAGTGGTAAATGCTCTCCATGGCCATCCCCCTGGGTCACATCCGGGAGTGTCTGCTGACCTTGCCGACCGTGTGACAGCCCTTCACAGCAGGGCCGTGGAGTTTCTTTGGTGCAGAAGGACCTGCTGAGGACAGGCTATGTCAGGCTTCCCTGGGCCCTCCTCCCTGAGCCAGGGCCACGGACTGCCCCCCTCCCCAGCCTGAGGCCTCACCCTTCCAGGGCTAGAACAGGTGGGTGAGGGGCTGGCGAGCAGGCCGAAAGTGTAGAAGACAGCATCACCATTTCAGTGGTAAAAGCTGTGAAGCAGGATAGTAAGCTTGAGGGAGACACAGGTCCTCTTCTTGCCCGTGAAGCTACTAAATGGTCATTAGGAGTGAACCGGGCTCTGTAGTGGGGCCATGTTTGCAGGCAAATACCTTCCCTTATTGGAAAAGACCCTGATCTGGGAAAGGCTGAGGGCGAGAGGAGAAGGGAACGACAGAGGATGAGGTGGTTGGATGGCATCACTGGCTCAGGGCATGTGAGTTTGAGCAAGCTCCTGGAGATGGTGATGGACAGGGAGGCCTGGCGTGCTGCAATCCATGGGGGTCACAAAGAGTCGGACACGGCTGAGCGACTGAACAACCACATACTTCTCTGGTTATCAGAGTGACTGAGGAGATTCTCATTTTTGCCCACGAGAGAATTCCGTCATTTGCGAACGCTTAATAGCCAAAGAAATGGAAGCAGCTGAAGAACTTGTTTCTGTGTACAGCAAACAGTATCTCGGTGCCAGGCCCCGGATGATGGCGTCTCTCCCGAGGATCCAGCGGCTGACACAGCTGAGCTGGGAAGCATCGCCAGAGTTGTGCGGGGAGACGGATAGTGTAGGAAGTTTCATATTTCCACCGAGGCAGGCAAATTAAAATGTTTACTCTGTCCTTTTTCCATATTTGCTGAAATAAACTGGCACTAATTACTCCCAAAGAATCTGGCCCCCACTGTGTGGATGGCCAGCTAAGGCCACCGGAAGCGTGGCACCGAGTGATGAGGGAGGGTATCAGATGTGGATGTTTGTGTTTTGGGAAAACTCCCGGCAGGAGAGCCACCGTGTCTTATGTGTCTGTATGCTGTCCCCACGCAGGCCGGCCCGGGAGGGACCAGGGACTGGGCAGGGTGTGTGCTGGAAGCTGGGGGACGTGCCGAAATGAGAGCGAACACTTGCTCCTCACAGCCTGCTCTTGTAGCCTTTGCATTCTGAAGGGCAAAAAGAGTCTTTTATCTTTCTTTTTATTTTCTTTTGGTATTTGTCAAAGAAATCACGGTGGCTCAAACAGTAAAGAATCTGCCTGCAGTGCAGGAGACCTGGGTTGGGAAGATCCCCTCAAGAAGGGAATGACAACCCATTCCAGCATTCCTGCCTGGAGAATTCCATGGACAGAGGAGCCTGGTGGGCAACAGTCTGGGGTCAAAGAGTCGGACACGACTGAGTGACTTCAACTTTCTTTCAAAGAAATCTTTGCCTGACTTACAGTCACAAAGATGTTCCTGTGTTTTCTTTGTGAAATTTTCTAATTTTAGGTTCATATTTAAATTGAAGAGTTAAGTTTTGGATAAGGTGTGAATTGGGAGCTAAGAAGGTTTATTTTGCATATGGAAACCCAGTAGAATTTTTTTGGCATTTTTTTTTTTATGATGGGCACTTCTTTAAGAAATACGATTTGATTTTAAAAGAGATAAACAGAAATCTTGTGTAGCAATATCTGCAGTTGTTAGTTACAATTAAGAGTTCATTTTCAAAGAGACAAAATTGTATTATGACTATATCCATTTTCAGAACTATCTAAAAGCCGAAAATGTTAGACTCTGTTGGTCAAAAAGATTATGTTGATGCTTGTTGGTTTGTTTTTTAATCAACTCTGAAATCAAAGTTTGATGGTGGTATTTTGTTACAAGGTAAGAAAGTTAAAATGTTGCAAGCCCTGGGTGAGTTTAGTGTTAGATCACTTAGTGATCTAAGTGTTTGGATCAGCTGAGTTTAAAAGGGTTGATAAAGACAACCTTTCTGTCTTCAGGGGAGGGTGGGGATACTGAACCCTGACTGGTCTGAAAAAATGTGGATAAAGGTGTTTTTGCCAGAATTCCTGAGGGGGAGAGTGATGTGGAAGGCCCCTGGTGAGAAAGGAACTGCCAGAAAGCCCATGCCGGATTACCAGTTGCCTTGCTCAAGGGCAAGCCCTGTTTAATGCTTTTTTTGTCATTACACTGAGTCAGCCTGAGGCCACCCACACCATCCTCCGTGAGAAGTCTGAGCAAATGATGACTGCCTTGAGGATGCGATGATTGCTCAGCAAGGGGGGCCGTACATCTGAGATTATTTAGATTTAGGATGCGTGAATGATGTATGGATATTTGAGGGATTACTGCTTCTCCCTGTTCAAGTTTGGGACCATTCAAATGATGAATTGAGGAGTCAGAAGATCCCAGCCTCAGATCTGTACTAGAGGGGAAGCCCGTGTCATGAGCTCCTTGGCATCTCAGCCTTGAGTGGAAAAGCTTACCTGCCCCTTCACAGATGCTTTGTCACATCTGTCCCCACACTCAGCAAAGGGATGAGGGATGGGCGGTGGGATACAGGCAAGGTAACCTGGAGACAGTGGAGGAGGGAGTGCCCACAGTAACAACTTCTAAAAGAGGATAGCATGGTGCTCTCACTAAATTTAGTCATTATTGGGTCTTTAAACATGTATCACTTTAAATGTCCTGCAGCATATTTTATCGATTGATAAATATCCACAGAAAGAAAAAAGCCACTCATCAATTCATTCTTTTCTTCCTTTGTACTTAAAACTGTAACATTAATCCTAATTATTCAGAAGGCATTAGCAACAAAAATAGATGTGAATTCCTTGGTTCCTTGGTATGAATTGCTTATGCTTCTGAGATTACAGACATCATTTTCTTTACTGGTAGTCACAACCAAGGCAGTAGATCATACGTAGAAGGTCAGGTTAGGAATACAAATGTAATTAAATAGATTTTGCATCATTTTTACTCAAAACAATCATCTTTAAGCAATAATGTTATCATATTTAAATCTGAAAATATGCATTATGCTCATACTGCTTTCTCTCATTACACATGTAGACATATGACACGTGTCGATGTATGACGTGTAGAGAGATGCGAGTAAGCACACACACACAGGTGGGCACAGACCCCCTGGCTCTGCGCTGTTGCGGCGCCAGGCTCACCCCTCACACGACAGGGAAGAGGTGGCCCTGGATGAAAGCCAAATGAATTGGACCGCATTGTTCCTTTGTTCTTTGGAATTTTTAACTATATTCTCGTTAGAAAAGACTTTTTGGTTTAATTGTTAGTGAAAGATGGTCATACTTTGGTGTTTTCCCTCAAGAGGCCAGGAGTGAGGAAATCTAGTTACTCCCTCAGCTCCTCAACCTCACACAAGCCGGCTTCATACTCGGGGGTGGGGGGACCCCTCACTCTCCCCTGTGCGTCGTCACAGAGATACTGTACTCTCTGCCGTGGCTTTTTCCATTATTCGTCTCATATTTCAGAAAGAACATGGGAGTTCCTTGGCGGATCAGGACTTGGCACTTTCTGGGGCCCAGGCTCAATCCCTGGTCCAGGAACCAAGACCCCTCAATCCAAGAGCAAACAGCGGCAGCAGCCCGCTCAGGTGTGCGTGCTGTCTCTCTCAGTGCAGGGCAGCTAGTGTGTAAGACATTACAGTATAATCGTGAACCCCGAGTGTGCAGCCAACTTCAGTATCCACATGTCTTGGAAAAGGTCTGTGAAGTTAGTAAACAGGTGGAATGCAGCAGCTGTACGTTCTGTCAAGTTTTTTCTTCCAAAAGGCATTTCAAGGTGTTGCAGGGTTTCCCTGTGTTGGAGATGGGCCTGAAGACCATGGTATAGAAAATCCCACTTGCTAGAATGCCAGATGAATGGCTCTGGACTGTACACAGTGTAGTCCTGCTGGAAACCTCATGCAGTTCTAATAAATCTCCCTCATGTTTTTTCTTTAGAGTCATTTCAATAAATAGTTGGGTTTTTTAATCTAAGGGTTATTTTAGTGGTTTTAGTAATTTTTCAGGAAGGGAACATTTATTCCAGTTCTTCCCGGGACATGTTTGGATAGATTTCATTTCCTGCTGGGAGGAGTGGGCCTGCCTCTCAAGGGAAGACCCCTGGGCACCGTCCCCAGCGCCCTCTTCCCCACCACTAAGGAATGTCAGGGTCAGCCGGTCAAAGCGAGAAGGGGTCACAGCCACTTAAAATCGATGATTCCTTCCACAGTCCCCGGTCTCTTAACTGACCATATCTCTCGAGCCTGCCAGAGTGCCGTTCTGAGTTTTTTCAAGACCGTTTTCCTTCTTGGATGAGAGGTGGGGCTGGAGCCTGTGGTCAGGTGACGGCACATCCTCACTGTGAACCTTCGGGATAACCCCCAGAGCAGCGGCGGCACGCTGAGTTCCTGGGCCCACCTGCACATTCCTTTCACTGCTTTACCCTCCGGAGGCTGAAGTCATTCTTTATCACGAGTTATTCACTCAGAACGCTTCATTCTTCAGACATGGGCCTGTGCTCATACAAACCTAGAAAGTCGTCTTTATAAAGTTGTGTTGTTCGTCAGCATGTCAAAGGTAACAGTGTTTTAGAAATCCAGTGATCGAGTTTCTCAGGAGATGGAGTAACGTAACAAATGAGCGGTATTCAGATTCCAGTCTTGAAAGACACAAGTGTGCATTTTACACTTGGAGGCGTTTTAAATGTATTTAAAGGGACGACTTAAAAATAGTTCAGCTTTGCGGTCCACAGACAGGAGGAAGCTGAGAGCTGTCTTAGTCAGGGCCTCCAAGTGGCTGGTGGCCCTCAGTTCTGCAAGAGGTGTGGTACCGGTGGCGGGGTGCCGAAGAGGCGGGTTTCAGTTCCTAAGTTCCTAAGGGCTCCGTTCCAGCTGTTCACCACGTTCTTCTTCCTTTCATCTCTTCAAGGAGCATCTTCTTCCAAGAGCACAGTAGAGGCCAGACCTGCGCGTACGTGGAAACTTCTGTGCCCTGAAACCCGTGCTGGGTTTTTATGTGTTAGGTGGCCTGTCTCCTGAATGTTCTTAGACGTCTGGACTCACGTTTGACTTGTGAAACGTGCGGTGAGACTCTTCACCGGTGTGCCTCACCTTCTGTCCCTCTACTGCGTTTTAGACTGAGACTGTGTAGCTCTAAACAGTTGATGTTTAGTAGAGACTGAACGTTTTCTACAAGTATGAGGGGCACATCTGCCTGCCAGTACAAGAGATGCAAGAGACACGAGTTCGATCCCCGGGTTGGGAAGATCCCCTCGAGTGGGAAAGGGCTCCAGTATCGTTGCCTGGAAAGTTCCATGGACAGAGGAGCCTGGCGGGCTCCAGTCCATTGGTTCTCGAAGAGTTGGATGCGATTGAGCAGTGCACACACATAGACCGTGTACTAGTCCCTCAGTGTGACATATGCTGGTTGATGGTTGATAATACAAATACAGGAATAAGAAATTCTGGGAGCAAATTCGTTTCTTAGTTTCACAGCTTAACTCCTTCAAGTGACTTTGTATATTCTCAGAGTTCCTCCAGTGAGTGAAGGCTTGTCAAGCCTGGCGTAGACGTCAGCATTACCTCCTTGGGTATTAGGTCAGTAATTCCATCATACGCATGAACATCTTCAGCACGTGAGTAGCAGGTTCTGTCTGTGTATCTGGTTCAAGCTCCACTGCAGTGTCTAGGTCCCAGTGACAAGGAAGAAAAGGGCATAGAAGGGACAGACGCACACTGACGTGGTCAGAACCCATACCAGAGAGGTCCTGTGTGGCTGGGGAGACCCCAGTACACGTGGATCCGGATAAACCTGCCGTCTTAAAGAGAGAGGCCAGGGTCGTGGTCGTGGGCCAGACCCCCGGGTTCAGCCTGCGTTTGCACCACTTTCAAGGTGTGTGACCTTGACAGCTCTTTCAGAGTGTCTTTGTGCCTCCGTTTCCTCTTCTGTAAAGTGGAGCTGATAGAACCTGTGAGGGTTTTAGGAAGATTAAATGAGGCAGTATGGACTCGCACTTACAGTGGTGTTTGGTGCCTGGAAGGTGCCCAGTGACAGCCACGGCGCAGGAGATGCCCGCAGCAGTGGAGACAGGAGAGACGAGGGTGAGCACGTCTCCCCCCCCACCCCCGCCCCACACACAGAACCGACCTCCTCGGGCTTCTGGAAAGTTGATTTGCTCGGACACCAGCTCTGTGTCTTCTTTAGTGATGTGACCTTTCTTGGAATAGTAGCATCTGGGGTTATTATATGTTTTAAGATTTATATGTTTATAATTTATGTTTTAAGAATTTTATATATATATGTATTTTACCATCATATTTTTTCTGTGCCCAACCTTAAAAAGTGTTCAGACCACTAGTATAGAAGACTGCCCTCCCCCTTGTTCTGGTTTCCACCCGGGGACCGCCGGCTCTTCGTCCTCCGCAGGGTCTGCTCCACAGCTTTGGGAGCAGGCGTGGGCTCGTCCGCGCGTTGGTTTGTCAGCTTCCAGTAGGGCAGCTGGATTGATCTTAGCATGTCCTCTCCAGCAGGTGGTTCTGGTGAGGCCTCTGCGCCGTGTGACCTCTCATTGTCCATTTCTGCGTCCATACACCAAGGACACTGGAATGGCTGGGCCCCAGACCGCTTTCTTCAGAGTGTGAGAGAGCGTTTCAAATAACCTAAGCCAGAAATGGGAGCGATGCAGGTGTTAGTACACAAAATTCAGGGAAACTGTCTTCAGGTGACCTGCCCCAGTCAGGGCACCTGTCTGTCTGCTCATATTTTCTCTCGGGGCTTGTTTTCATGTGTTGGCTCTCAGTTGCCTGCCTTCCCTCCAGGGGTCCTGTCCCTGTGGTCAGTCAGCTGTCGGAGGACTGGGAGACCCCTTCCTGTCGACCTCACTGAGAGTTCCTGACGGCCTGGCCTGGTTATGTGTTTGCCCTTGAATGCCCTATCTTTTATGGGGCAGACATGAGTGAGGGGTGAGCAGGACTGACTTGGATGCGCTGAGCTGACGTCAGGTACCGTGTTTCTGTCACATGGAAGTGCGTTGTCGAGTTGGCACTCTGGACCCGGGAGGGAGTAAGGGTGACGCAGAGGACGTCAGGGAGGCACAGAGCATGCGAGGACCCCCAGTCAGAAAGCTGGGGAGGCGGTGGGGGAGACAAGGCCTGGACAGAGGCCAGGCAATGAGGGTGGGTCTGGTGTCAAAGGTCAGAGGAGGAGAGGCCTCCGGGAAGGAGGCTGGGGGTTGCAGGGCAGCAAGGCGAGGACAGGGAGGGGATGGGCTGGGGGACCCCTTTAGAACGAGGAACCCCTTTCAGTGTTAGAATGTTTACAGCATCAGGTCATAGTGGCCAAGAGACAGAAAAGGTTCTGTGGGAGGAAGAGGAGAAAGGTTTGTCAACATGACAGGGCGCTCACACTTCTTCAGAACCGCACATTACGGTAGAAACACACCCAGCCACGCAGAGCCCGAAAGCAGTTTTCCTTCCTTTCTGGATGGAATGTATGTGTAGGTGCATCTGCCTTAGGAAAAGGAAATGGAGCTCGTGTTACCCAGTAGGTGATTATTCTTCACTCTATAGACCTGTCCTTCCTCTTACAGAAGGACTTACTGTGGGATTATCTTAGTCTGCCTCTCTGATGCCTTTAAAGCCTGTTTGTGTTTGCCAGAACATACATTCACTTTTCCAAAACAGGGAGGTGAAAAGAGCATATGCCTAAGGTTTTTACGTGTATACAGTAAGCACCACACCAGGACCAGGCTAGTTCTTTACAAGTTCCTTTAAAATCAGTCTGTTTACAATGTTTAATTGTTGCTGGACTAAGGAGTAAGGATCGTAGACCTGAGAGTGTATTAGGACCTTGGAGGTAGTTGAGAAGCTGTGTCCCAGAGGGGAGAAGTGAATTGTCCGATGTCGTAAAAAGCTAGTGGTCACGCTGGAGTTGAACTCCTTGAACATTTCTCTCTCTGGTGGACCCTGTGCTTTTTGTTGTCGATAACCTGTGTGGTGGTGGCTTTAGCAAACCTCAGAAAGTCATTGCAGTGTCCTGAGTGCCACGCAGACCGATGGAGCAGCTAGTTTTGAACTTGACAGAAATCTGGGGTCTTTAAATAAATGTACCCAGCAGTTGGCGAGCACCTAGATGTGAGGGGAGAGGGAGAGGCTGAGCCGAAAATGCTTGGAGGGGAGAGATGTGGGAGAATGCCTTTTCTTCCAGGCGAGTGAAGCCCTTAGGTTGTTTGTTTGGAGAGGCAGGATCTTTTCCCAAGGTCATGATTCATCATACAAGCCTGAGCTGCACAGCCCTGCTTCTGGGACTCAGGACAGCAGACACAGCTGAGGGGAAAATGACAGACATCTCCCCCAGCCTTAGAGGGATGCTTTTCAGTTCAGTTCAGTCGCTCAATTGTGTCCGACTCTGTGACCCCATGGACTGCAGTGTGCTAGGCTTCCCTGTCCATCACCATCTCCTGGAGCTTGCTCAAACTCATGTCAGTCAAGTAGATGATGCCATCCAACCATCTCATCCTCTGTCGTCCCCTTCTCCTCCTGCCTTCAGTCTTTCCCAGCATCAGGGTCTTTTCCAATGAGTCGGCTCTTCACATCAGGTGGCCAAAGTATTGGAGCTTCAGCGTCAGTCTTTCCAATGAATGTTCAGGACTGATTTCCTTTAGGATGGACTGGTTGGCTCTCCTTGCAGTCCAAGGGACTCTCAAGAGTCTTCTTCAGCACAGCAGTTCAAAACATCACTTCTTTATGGTCCAACTCTCACATCCATACATGACTACTGGAAAAACCATAGCTTTGACTAGACCGACCTTTGTCAACAAAGTAATGTGTCTGCTTTTTAATATGCTGTCTAGGTTGGTCACAGCTTTTCTTCCAAGTAGCAAGCATCTTTTAATTTTATGGCTGCAGTCACCATCTGCACTGATTTTGGAACCCAAGAAAATTAAGCCTGTCACTGTTTCCATTGTTTCTCTTTTTATTTGCCATGAAGTGATGGGACTGGATGCCATGATCTTAGTTTTCTGAATGTTGAGTTTTAAGCCAGCTTTTTCCCTCTCCTCTTTCACTTTCATCAAGAGGCTCTTTGTTCCTCTTCACTTTCTGCCATAAGGGTGGTGTCATTTGCATATCTGAGGTTATTGATATTTCTCCCAGCAATCTTGATTCCAGCTTGTGCTTCATCCAGTCTGACATTTCGCATGATGCACTCTGCATATAAGTTAAATAAGCAGGTGACAATATACAGCCTTGATGTACTCCTTTCCCTATTTGGAACCAGTCCATTGTTCCATGTCCAGTTTTAACTGTTGCTTCTTGACCTGCATACAGATTTCTCAGGAGGCATGTAAGGTGGTCTGGTATTCCTATCTCTTGAAGAATTTTCCACAGTTCGTTGTGATCCACACAGTCAAAGGCTTTGGTGTAGTCAATAAAGCAAAAGTAGATGGTTTTCTGGTACTGTCTTGCTTTTTTGATGATTCAACAAATGTTGGCAATTTGATCTCTGGCTCCTTTGCTTTTTCTAAATCCAGCTTAAACATCTGGAAGTTCTTGGTTCATATACTATTGAAGCCTGGCTTGGAGAATTTTGAGCATTAATATACTAGCATGTGAGATGTGTGCAATTGTGCAGTAGTTTGAACATTCTTTTGGCATTGCCTTTCTTTGTGATTGGAATGAAAACTGAGCTTGTCCAGTCCTGTGGCCACTGCTGAGTTTTCCAAATTTTCTGGCATATTGAGAGCAGCACTTTATCAGCATCATTGTTTAAGATTTGAAATAGCTCAATTGGAATTCCATCACCTCCACTAGCTTTGTTCATAGTGATGCTTCCTAAGGCGCGTTTGACTTCAGACTCCAGGATGTCTGGCTCTAGGTGAGTGATCACACCATCATGGTTATTAAAATCTTTTATGTCTAGTTTTTCTGCATATTCTTGCATTTTCTGCATATTCTTGCCACCTTTTCTTAATATCTTCTGCTTCTTTTAGGTCCATACTGTTTCTGTCCTTTATTGTGCCCATCTTTGCATGAAATTGTTCCCTTGGTATCTCTAATTTTCTTGAAGAAATCTCTAGTCCTTCCTATTCTATCGTTTTCCTCTATTTCTTTGCATTGATCACTGAGGAAGGCTTTCTTAGGTCTCCTTGCTATTCTTTGGAACTCTGCATTCACGTAGGTATATCTTTCCTTTTCTCCTTTGCCTTTAGCTACTCTTCTTTTCTCAGCTATTTGTAAGACCTCCTCAGACAACCATTTTGCCTTTTTGCATTCGTTTTTCTTGGGGGATGCTTTTAAATACATGTTAATAGTTACCTTCACACTCACAGCCTCCCTTGAACCCAATGCAATGCATTCTCGTTTGGCTCCTACTAACTTGTTTTGATGCTGTAAATGCTTGTCCCCTGGACTGTGACCTGTATACCTGTTGTGTAGTGTGCTTAGAGGTGCTCAGTTGTGTCCAGCTCTGTGTGACCCCGTGGACTGTAGCCCGCCAGGCTCCTCTGTCCATGGGATTTCCCAGGCAAGAACACTCACTGGAGTGGGTTGCCATGTCCCCCTCCAGGGGATCTCCCCCACCCAGGGATCGAACCCTCGTCTCCTGCATTGGCAGGCGTGTTCTTTACCACTGAGTCACCTGGGAGGCCCTTGTATGCCTGTACCAGGGGCAGTATTCAGGTGTTGGGTAGCTCTCACCCAATGGGCATTGTTTCTGCGACTGGAAGACACACTGAAGCATGCGTGCAGGACAAGGCCGTGGAGGGACTGCTCTAACGAGTCATAGAGGGGGCTGACCCAGTCCTTCTGACTAAAGCCCTTCTAGGTGTTCTGTGTCCTCTCTATAGGCTCCCAGAATTCATCTGCTGAGTTCTCAGACATATGATGCTGCGTTCATCCCAGTCAGAGAGGACTCTGTTGTGGGAGCACCCAGCACTTTATCCCAAGTCCTGCCTTCATGTGAAAATGCCTGGAATTAGTGGTCCCAGGTGGCCCCTGTGTAGCACGCAGGTGGTTGTGCTCGACTGGGATGTGTACCCCGCGTCTGTGTGCGGCGGGTGTTGGGAGGAGGCTGCGGCTCACAGCCCTGCCTTCAAAGTCCTCTGGAGCCGCAGGGCCCGGTTCACAGGGTGCAGGGTGTGACTCCATGTGCAGGGCGTCTGTATCACACAGTCAAAAGGGAAAGAAAGCATGCACGCCACTGCCTGTTTACTCTGAGAGTGTGACTGTTTTCCAGCCTCACGACCCCAGGAGTCTCTGCGGACAGTTGTGATTGCTCCATCTCCATCGCTCTGAGCCCTGGGACTTTCCAAGTTACACAGAAGCTGTTTTCCAGAAGTCTGCTTTCACATCGTTCATTTTGACCTTGGGCTACGGCCCCCAGGGACAGAGCGATCTGTGGTAATAGTAACTAGCATTTTCATAACCTTTTCTCTGTTTACTGAGCAGTCGGGATGGGACGACGCAGCACATGACTTTGGAGCCCCCTGCCCTGACCTCACCTAACCCGCAGTGCTGTCAGCCACCCTCCCAGGCCAGCACCCACCCTCCACTCCCCGTGGCTTTGTGAGCAGAACGTGGGGAGCCCAACCCAGGCTCCGTCCCTGCCCCTGTCCCAGGCCCCCTCCCCACGCGCCCCTGGTGTCCACTTGCCTGGGAAGAGGGCGGTCCCTGCAGGAAGAACAAGGTCCTCTCTGAAAGGGAGCCGGGGCGGGTGTGGCCGTGCTTGTGTGTGAGACGTGTGTGGAGCTCATATGGGCACACGCGCATCTAGCCAGTGTGTCTCCTGTCGTCTCCCGCCAGGCCAGCCTTTGCTGCCCGGCTGGCAGGTTTCTCCAAGGCTGCCTTCATCAGGGGACAGGAGAGATTACAGAATCGGAAAGTGAAGATGGTTTTACAGCCCTCTCTGTTTCTCTCTGTCAGATCTGAATCTTCCCCATGCAGCCATCCATGAATCCATTCTTGCTGACAGCCGTGCCCAGACGGTCGGGGGTGGGAGGCTGGGGAGTCGTGATTCCTGTGACAGGGCCAGGACCCCTCATTAGTCCTGACGCATCCCCTCCGGAGCTGCCGGAGCTGCACCTCCTCACCCGGGAAAGAGTCCATGCCTACATGTGTAGGTACTTGAAACTTTGGCCAACGGTTCAGATCCGAAAGGCGCATGTTGCTGTGGGAGCAAAGAGGCACGAGAGTGAAGGGTGCTCAGGAGGGAAAGGGAGCACAGGCTCCTTAGAAACCACGTTAAAGGTCCAGGTTCTCCTCCGTGGACCCGCCTTGTTCTCCAGGAACTTACGTGACCTTGAACAAGTCGCTTTGCAGGTTCCCCTTTGTACATGGGCTGTGGCAAGTGCATCAGAGGCCAGCGAGCTCGTTCTTCAGAACTGAAGGAGGGAAGAGCAGAGAACTGCTGGGACTTTCTGAATTGGGGGTGTGGTGGGGTAAGGAGGAGGACTGAAGGGGCTGGACAGGGGCAGCTTTAACAGGATGACCTCATTGTCCTGCTTCAGGCTGAGGACCTTCACCTTACAGGATATACAGCTGGTAAAGAAACCGCCTGCAATGCAGGAGACCTGGGTTTGATCCCTGGGTTGGGAAGATCCTCTGGAGAAGGGAAAGGCTGTCCACTCCAGTATTCTGGCCTAGAGAATTCCATAGACTGTGTAGTCCATGGGGTCGCAAAGAGTCAGACACTACTGAGCGACTTTCACAGGATACACAATTCACAACTATCTTCTCCCACTCAGTATGTTGCCTTTTTGTCTTGATGGTATCTCCTTTGCTGTGCAGAAGCTTTTTAGATTGATATAGTCCCACTTGTTTATATTTGCTTTTTTTCCCCCTTGCTTTGGAGTCAGATCCAGGAAAGCATCTCTAAGACTGATGTCAATGTGACAAGTAACTGGGTAATTTCCTGAAGCCACGGGCAAGCTTGCCTTTCTGGGACCTTTCATTTCATTTGCTTTTTTGTCTCTCTGTGAAAACCAAATTTTATAAAAATAACTTGGGAACTGAGAAAGTGACTTAGATTCTTGCATTTTGTCATCTCAGAATCCAGGTGTGAGAATCATTTAATTCAGTTGTTGTTGTTTTTTAATATTAGAATTTGCACAGAAACCGAGTCAGCCACATTCAAATTCAAAATAATTGTTCAGCTCTCCCTTCCCCCAGCCCTGCAGTTCCCTGCCTGTTACATCCTCACCTGCACAACGCAGTGGGTGGAAGGGGTGGCCCAGTTCTTCATGCAGGGTGTTCTAGGAACGGATCTCCAGAATGCCTGCTCACTTGTGAAATGAACAGAAACTGCACTAGCTTCTTGAACTGGCACTTACTACTAACAGTAGCAGCTCAGCAGTTTTAAGCCCTCGCAATTTAGCAAATGTGGTGGGGTTTTTTTAATGCCTGGATGAGTAGGCTTGACCCCATGCACAGCATCAAAACCAGCATCGCGATGGTCTGAGCTTCCTTGGCCGGCTTCTTTGAAGAAACCTGGCTTGTCAGGGGCCATCCCTGACCTGGGGCAGGGGAGTTCCCACACAGACACAGAGACAGCGTGATGTCTAGAGTCATGTGCCAGGGCAAGCTTCACACAGCCAGGCTGGAACTACCTTCAGAGAGAGCTGAAGCCCTGGCCGTCGTGAGCCCAGCTGGCCCAGAGGAGGGGCAGTGCCTTCCACGGGGCACATGGATCACTCCCCGTCCTGGGGCAGATCAGCTGGATGGTGGGGGGATAGATGGTCCAGGGATAGGACGCATCTTCTGGGAGGTAGGAATTAAGAAGAAAGGAAAGGCAGGGAGGTCAGAAAGGAGCATCTGGGGAGTCAGAAAGTCAGCATTGGTGGGTGGTGTTCATGAGTCCTATTCCTCGGTCAGTTCAGTCTACCCAAACCACACAGACTTCTGCGATGAACTTCAGCATCCCCCGTATCCCAGCGCAGTGGCAGGGCTGCTTTTAAAGCATTGGGACTAAGCTCCCTAGTGTTACTCACCAATGTTCTTGGTCTTCCCCAATCAATAGAAATTGACCAGAGGCCAGACAAGAAATTGATACAAGGTTTTTATTGGGGCCCCTGCTGCTGCAGAGGGGCAGGGGTCAGGTGGGGAACAAGAGCAAGTAATGGGTGCCCTTGCTTGCACCCTCCTAGAGTAGAGAGGGGCTGAGCTGCTCCCTCTGTGGGGTGAGGGTAGCGGTGTGTCCAGGAGTCGGGCCACGGGGCTGGCTTAGGTGGCTTGCCCGTTGGTGGTGCTGTGTGCAGCAGGCGTGCAAAGTGCCTGCTTTTGCTCCTGGCTCTTCAGAACTGGCAGCTGGGCTTTTTGGTCTCTTCGTCTCTTGTGGTCCATAATCTGCTCCTCTGCGCAGCACGCGGGTACCATCAGACCCTGCAGGTCTTTGTTTCTCGAGGAGCGGTGTGTCCAGGCTCACGCCCTGCAGCAGAGCGCCCCAGGTCTCAGCCCGTCTCACTGGGAGCGCCCAGAGTTCACCGCTGCTGGGACCCTGGCTGCTTGGCTCGGGCTCTCGGCGCAGCGCTGTGCTCCTTAACGCTTTTCAGTTCCCAAGGAGGCGCCTTTCCATGGGCTTCATTGTAATCACTTCACTGTTAAATCATAGCCAGGAATCCATTCGTGGGAAGGAGTTGAGCAATTCCTTTGCCAATGTTGTTTCTAGTGACACTTGATAACAGATCTGAATCCCCTTTTTCTTTAACTTTTGATCAGGAGCTTCAGTTCCTCTTATTGCTTTGAGTTTGAAGATTTAATGCCTATAGATCAGGAAGGCTTGTGGTGGGTTAATTAATTTATTATAATTGGAGGCTAATTACTTTACACTATTGTGGTGGTTCTTGCCATACATTGACATGAATCAGCCACAGGTGTACATGTGTCCCCATCCCGAACCCCCCTCCCACTTCCCTCCCCATCGCATCCCTCTGGGTTGTCCCAGTACACTGGCTCTGAGTGCCCTGCTCCATGCAGTTGAACTTGGACTGGTCATCTGTTTCACATATGGCAATACACATGTTTCAGTGGGAGCGTTGCTTTTCAGTTTTAAATGGTTTCAAGTTTGCACAGCTCTGCCTCTCCATGGACTGCTGCTGTTATATTTGCGCTTAGAGTGCCACCTTCTGTTGACGTTTCTCCTGACAGACAAGGTCACTGTCTGGTGTGGATACAGGAAAACACCTTGGGTGTAAAACTCAGCTCGAGAGGAAAGGTTTTGAGTAAAGTGAGAGTAAGATTTTAGTGGATTGCTAGCTACTTGCTGACTTCTTTATCAAAAAATTCAAAGTCTCTGCTCGGTGGAAAATACTTGAGGAATTAAAGCTGCATTATTGTAAAATACCAGGGCTTCCCTGGTAGATAGCTCAGCTGGTAAAGAATCCACCTGCGGTGCAGGAGATACCAATTCAATTCCTGGATTGGGAAAATCTGCTGGATAAGGGATAGGCTACCCACTCCAGTATTCTTGGGCTGCCCTGGTGGCTCAGACAGTCAAGAATCTGCCTGCAGTGCAGGAGACCTGGCCTCAATCCCTGGGTTGGGAAGATCCCCTGGAGGAGGGCATGACAACCTACTCTAGTATTCCTGCCTGGAGAATCCCATGGACAGAGGAGCCTAGAGGGCTGTAGTCCATGGGGTCACAGAGAGTTGGACACAACTGAAAGACCCAGCACAGCACACTGTAAAATTAATAATTTGTTACCGCTTATTGAGCCCCTTGCAATGAATGATGGGTGTTGTATGTATGTTTCAGATGTGATATCAAATGTCAGTATGTATTAAGGTTTGTATAAATCGTTGGCAGTATCAAAATTGGGGTGGAATAAACTTTGCACGTGTTTTTTAGGGAGCAAAGGCAGAAATCAAAGTAGGACTCCCCCCACCCCAGATCAGCCTGTGATATTTTTGATTACAGAGTTGACAGCAGTGAGGTGGGCAAATTGGATTCACCTAAATCTGCCAAAAATAAGTTAAACCAGGTGTTTCTTTTAACTTTCCCATTGTGATAAATGTTTCCCAAAAGGTTGGCCGCAGATGAGAGGGTGGGGACTCAGGTTAAAAGTTTTCCACCTAGGAGATTCTGGTTCTGTTAAAATGCGGTGCTGTGGCTCCCGGGGTCAGACAGCGTCCACTGGCATCTGTTAGCCGGCTCGGCTCGCCTCGGGTCTGAGTCCGGTGGGACGCTGGTCAGCGGTGTCCTCGGTTCGCCCTGCGTCCCTGCCGCACATCTGAAGGTGTCCTTTTCTCCCCGCAGGGACGCGCTCAGGATCCAGCAGCTGCAGCAGCAGATCCGCCGGGAGCGCGAGGCCCGCGCGCGCCCCTCGCCGCCCGCGTCCCCGGAGCCCCCGGAGTCGCGCGCGGAGCCCATGAGCGCGCTGGCTGCCCGCGCCGCGCCCGCCATGCAGGCCTCCAGCTCCTTCAGCTACGCGCGCCCCAAGCAGTTCATCGCCGCCCAGAGCCTGAGCCCCAGCGCGCCCCGGTCCCCGGCGCCCGCGTCCCCGGCCACCTCTGAGCCCGAGTGGGGCGCGCTCCCGCCGCCGCCCCCGCCGCTCAGCCCCCCGGCACTCGCCGCGGGGCCCGACTTCTTCCCGCCGCCGCCGCCGCCGCCTCCGCCCGGCCCGGGCCCCGCGCCCCGCGCCGCCCGCCCGGGCCCCGCGCCCGCAGCGCTGCTCCGCGCCCTGCTGCCCTCGCAGCCCGCCGCCGCCGCCACCGTCTCCACCGGGGTCTCCGCCCTCGGCCTGCCGCGCGCCGCCCCCGCTGCGTGAGTGCCCGCCACCCCTCCGCACCGGTCTGTACACCGTGGGGGTCCGGCCGCTGGCGGCCGAGGTGGGGCAGGGTGCACACCGCGGGGAGGTTGCAGTCGCTGCACGCCTGCCCGGGAGCAGGAAGTGAACTCCTCCGCACCGTGTCCATCCGTGCGGTGATTGGCGGGGGCAGACCTGTCAGCGGCTACCCCTGATGGAGATAAGCAACGCCCTGTCCCAGGCCTGACCAGCCACCCCCGCCCCATCTCTGAAGGGCTCCATCATCTGCCAGCCTCTCTGAGTAGCTTTCCTTAGGTCACAGCCCTCTAAAACCTTCACTTAGAAACCCTGTGAGGATAAATAAGCTGGCAAAACAAACCCACGAGGAGGCATCAGGCGTGTCTTGAAGTGTAGTAAGAGCTGGCACTCACCCATCCACTGAGGAGGTCAGAAATGCCTACTGGCCAAGGCGAGCCAAGGCCACATCTCAACCCTCCCTGTTGAGATCCTGCTTTAGGGCTCAGTACTGGGAAGCAGGAGCTTCCAGTACTTTGAGTACTAGAAGGGAGAAAAGGAAGGGAGACCCTGTGTGGGGTTTCGTATGGGAATAAAAGTGAGGAGACCCTAGAATGCGAGCTACACTCATTCATAGCAGGTCCCCACCCTGGGGTTGGCTTGTGGCTCCTTGGAGATGAGACTGCTCTTTGGCACCCAGGTGTGTCCAGGAGTGCCGGTTAGGCGCGTCCTGCTTTCTTAGGCTTTTTCTAAAGGCTGCCTGAGGAATTCTGCGATTGAAATCTGGTTGCTTCTCAGGTCCTTATGGGAAAAAGCTCAGTCAGGTGACCGTGTAAATAGTCACATAAGGAGGGGAGTGAGGGTGGAAGTGGTGTAATCACGGGGTTTGTCCAGAGTCGAGCCCATCCTCTGAGCACACCTTTGTCTCTTTGTTACATGGTACCCTTTGCCTCTTTATGGAAGGACCATGACAACACTTGCTGTTTGGAAGAAAAGCTATGACATACTTAGACAGTGATTTTAAAAGCAGAGACATCACTTTACCAGCAGACGTCTGTCTAGTCAAAGCTTTGGTTTTTCCAGTAGTCAGGTACAGATGTGAGAGCTGGACCACAGAGAAGACTGAGCGCCAAAGAATTGATGCTTTTGAACTATGGTGTAGAAGATTCTGGAGAGTCCCTTGGACTGCAAGGACATCCAACCAGTCCATCCTAAAGGAGATCAGTCCTGGGTGTTCATTGGAAGGACTGATGCTGAAGCTGAAACTCCAGTACTTTGGCCACCTGATGGGAAGAGCTGACTCATTGGAAAAGACCCTGATGCTGGGAAAGATTGAGGGCAGGAGGAGAAGGGGACGACAGAGGATGAGATGGTGGGATGGCATCACCAACTCAGTGAACATGAGTTTGAGCAAGCTCTGGGAGATGGTGATGGACAGGGAGGCCTGGTGTGCTGCGGTCAGTGGGATCTCAGAGTCGGACAGGACTTAGCAACTGGACAGCAACATCATTTGTCAGTTGGAATTTGGTGAAAGATGAGTCCCCCACCGCCTTGTACAGGGGGGGCAGTGTCACACCTTTTACCATCTTAGGCAGAAACTGGTTTATTCTGATCTCTGACTTTGAAATTCCCTTGTATTCAGCAGTTTTAAGGGCTCATCTCAAGTAACAGAAGTGCTTACCTCTTAGCAGTGTCTGTCATGTTACTCACATGGAGTCATGGTATTTTATAATTATTACCAGAGAGGAGACCAGCAGCTCCTGCTGTTTCTTCAAAGCTAATGGGGACTTCGCTCTGATTTTATGGCTGTGGGAAGCTCTACCCAAGGGAGGTGGGCCCTCTGACACCATGTCCAGTCAGTGGTGACGCCAGGTCTCCAGCTCTAAGCCAGCCCAGAAGCCACAGTTGTGTGGTCACCCTTTTGTCAGCAAAAAATTTCCTGTTGCAAAATCACACACACTTAGGGAATTCCTTCTTCTGGTTTGATACATGTGACCTTTGGAACATTTTTTTCCTCTGCAAAATTGTGGGATCACTGGTTTGCATTCTGAATTAAAAATGAAAAAGTAGCTTTTTAGCCATCACAATAACTCAAATAAATCAGTCCAGATTTGCCCAAGGCTGAGTGTCCCTTTCAGGGCTGCTGTGACCAGTTGGCACCCTTGAATTTGTAGGAACTGCCCAACCCTGGTCAGTTGACTCTCTTTGGTTACTTGCTTATGTTTCACGGGGCGCTTGTAACAGCAGACTCAGATTCACTTACCTGTCATATGTCTGCTTGGACAGCTTTGCCATATGTGTCAAGTCCCTGTAAGTAGACTCATTACAAGTGACTTAGTGAAGTAGAAATTCATTAGTTCAGCTAGTTTTTTGTTGTGATTCTTTACCTATCTGATACCAAAATCTTAAATGCAAATTTCAGATATCTCTTATTTTATTTTTTTGGTGTTGCTTTTTCACTTTTAATTTATATTGGAATACAGCCAGTTAACAGTGTTGTGAGAATTTCAGGTGGACAGCAAAGGGACTCAGCCATACATATATATGTATCCAGTCTCCCCCCAAACTCTCCTGTCATCCAGACTGCCACGTAACATTGAGCAGAGTCCCCTGTGCTGTCCAGTAGGTCCTTGTTGGTTATCCATTTCACATGGCATCCACTTTGCGTGGCCGTATGTACATGTCCATCCCAATCCTTGTTTTGTGGCTTGTGCAGTTTTCCTGCACAGCCGTGAGAGGCAACGGTGAGTTCTCTTGACCAAGACATAGAGCATGCCCTGGGCATGCAGGAGCTAACACAGCGTTCAAAGCCAGACAGACAGAACGGTCACACCTGTGCCCCCATGGAACCAGAGGGCATAGACCATAGAATTCCTGGGGGGCAGTTTTGGATACCAAGCTTGGTATGCCACTCATGTTGACATTAATTACTCTCACAGTTTTCCCTCTGAAAAATGGGAGCTCATTCCTATTGAGCCCTGGCCTGGGAGTGGCAGGCCAGGAGTGACATCAGTCCTCATTTAGGTATAAGAAAAATCTCCCCTGCTACCCGTGTCCTCTGTCAGGCCATTGTGAACACAGACGGTGGTTGTGACTTCTGAGCATTGGCACAAGCCCCTCCCAGGTACTGAGTTCTCCATCTAGCAGTTACCTGTCTTTTTTTTTTTTTTATCTTTTTTTTAAATTGAAGGATAATTGCTTTACAGAACTTTTTTGTTTTTCGAACTTGAGTCAGCCACAGGTACACATATATTCCCTCCCTTTTGAACCTCCCTCCCAACTCCCTCCCATCCTACCCCTCTAGGTTGATACAGAGCCCCTCAGGAGTTTCCTGAGCCATACAGCAAATCAGATAGCTCTATTTTCTTGATCATCAGTTGCACTAATGGCTGTTTTGATGTTTGTGTTCAGCTTCGACTTGTTCTCATCTGTAAAAGAGTAGTTTCTAAACAGTCTGTGGAGATGAGGTTTTGCATCTTGTGTCCGGGCAACGGAGGGCCGGGTGAAGAGCAGAGGGGTGACAGGCCACGGAGGCAGGGAGGCCAAACGGCCTCCCCACAGCCCGCATCCTTGATGTGGATCAGGGTTTAGGGGATTTCTGTGGATCCAGCCCCTCCCCACTTTCCTTCCTGAGGCCATGGGGTCACCGCCCTTCCCAAAGCTGGTTACAGACACACGTGTCCAGTCAGCAGAGCATCGGCAGTGGAGGCAGTTCCTACCCCAAGCACGCGAGCACTGTTGACCGCGGCCGGCCGGCGGGTCGTGTTGTCGCTGGAGCGCACGGGGCAGGATGCTCCCGCGGGCTCGGCCTGACCCTCTGCGAGGGAGGGTCGGCACACCAGGGTGTCGACACACACCCCTCCCCAATGCGGTCCTCCCAGTCCAGCTCCACCTGGACCCTCCCCTCCTGTCGCCTGGCAGCACCACCTCCCCACCGCCACTGTAGGAGCTGATTTTCGCAAGAATAGTGTCTTGCTGCTGCACAGAGTCTGCTCTGGTGCCCGGAACGGAGCAAGGCCCCAACCAGCGGGTCAGCAGGGGTGTTGGCAGGCTCTCGGGGCTCCGCCCAGCATCCTGGGGTCCTCTTCTGTTCATCCCTCCTCCATTCCCTCCCAGCCTGATCCTCATTATTCCTGTCCCACCTAGAATTCCTGCCACGTCGTGTGTTCTGTGACTTATTCTGCAGCTTCAGCATCAGCCCTTTGAGTGAATAGGCAGGGTTGATGCCCAAAGTCACAACCTGACGTGGCAGAAGCCCAGGTCTGCCTACAAACAATGCCACATGTTGCTGCTGCCTCTCCTACCTCAGTGCTCATCTCACCCGATGACACACCAGGCTGTGCCAGCGGTCCTGTCTGTGTCACTGGTCCACACCCCGCAGGATGGGCGTGGACCCAGGTGGACAGCATGCTCGAAGCCCCGAGCGCTCGGCTGGGTGTGCCTGCCAGACCAAACCCTGCCCCTGACTCCACTGTGTGCTCACCCGCAGGGGGCTTCCCAAGAAGGCCAGCAGACCTGCCCGGATGGCCTCCGACGAGGAGATCCAGGGCTCCAAGGACGCGGTCATCCAGGACCTGGAACGCAAGCTGCGCTTCAAGGAGGACCTGCTGAACAACGGGCAGCCGGTAGGGGTTGGTAGAGGGCGGGGACATGATGAGCAAGAGCAGGTGGTAGGAGGTGGGGCAAGGGTGGGGCAGTTACTGGAGCCACCAAGTTCCATCCTCACCAGCCTTAGGCCTGGAGCCTCCTCCTCACACCTGGCCTTCAGCCGAGCACTGCCCTCACAGCTGGGGTCACTCTCGCAGCCTCCATGCTCCTCTCCGGGTTGAGGTTTGGTTGTGGAAGGGAGAACATGGGGGGAAGCTTTGCCGCCTCCTTCCGTGAACCATTCCCAGGGCTGAGGGGAATACGGCAGCTTGGAGGAAGAGGGGGCAGGAAGGCTGAGGCTGAGGCCACGGTAGCACACCGCAGACCCTCGACACTACAGAGAAAAGGGGCCGTCTGCGGCCACAGCAGCCTGATCGCACCCGATTGTCCTGCTGGAAGCTGTGTGGGCTCTGGCCTGGTGACCCCAGGGGCCTGACCACCCCTCCCTGGGGTGGGAGGCAGAGAGAGGGAACCAGTCCTGCTGGAGGGTAGGGCTGAGGGCTGTGCCCCGTGGTCTGTCTCTGTCCAGAGGCTGTGGATTGAAATTCAGTTCTGGGCTCTGTGCCCTTCCCTGCCCTGCTTCTGCAGAGAAGGCCGCGCACCTTAGGAGACACGCCGGTCTGGTCTGGACTGTCCAGGGGCAGTTCCGTTACCACGCGTGTCCGGGTCTGTCAGGGCAGCCCAGCTCAGCTCTGGAAGGGAGTGGTCGCTGTCCGAGGCTGTGGGTTGTGGATGGATGAGTAGCCCTGGTGGCGGTCGGCACAGGCGCCTCCTCATCAGGCCTGGTTTGTTTTCTGGGCTCACTGCCCCTCACCGCATCCGAGTTCTCGAGGGGCGTAGGCAGACACGTCTATGAAATGAGACTTCTTAGGTGGGGGCCAGTGACCTGTGTGCTCCACGGGGGGGCTTTTGCCTGGCTCGTAAGGAGAAGCACAGAGGGGCCTCTTGTATAAAGTCTCCCTCAGAAGCTTCTCCGGAGGAGAAAGTGGGGATGCTGGTCGTTTTCTAGGAGCTGCGATTATCCAGCCTTGATAGATAAAGATGTGAGCACAGACCAGTTGGGTCGGAAGGGTGGGGCCCAGGGAGGGTGGTGGGTACTGATCTTGGTTACTGGGGCTGAGCAAGACTGAAATGCTAATGAGACCTCGGGTAACTCACCTCACTGAGATTTTCGCAAAGGGAAAATATCTTCTCTCTGAAATGAGTGGTTGCATGTGCAAATGAACACATTCTGGAAGTTTTCCCTGGCTCTGTCAACCAGAGCCTTTGAAAGATTAAAACAAAGACTTATGGGATCTTTCTCAAGCCAGGTAAAGGCTTTTTTCAAGGTTTTTTTGTTTGTTTAAATATTCCTTATGAACTAATAACCCTTGGTTTAAAAGATAAGATTGCTATAAGCTATTATTATCACAATACATGTATGTATATTTGTTACATCTATATGTCATATATCTCTTTTGCATACAAGTATACATTATTTGTATTTGTTCAGCAGTGAACGACATTTCCAGCATTTTCCGTACATTTCCACATTTGAGAATTTTAAGGGGACAAGTAAGGTCTCTGCTCTTAGAAAATGTGTCCGTCAAACAGCTTTTTCCTGACGCTGCACGTGACTGTCCGCATTTCTGGCGTCTTATTGTCTGGACTTTATGTGGTCCAGAAACACAGCAGTGAGCAAGTCGGGCTCCTGGTGGTGGCAGGTGTGTCTGACGAGGGCCCGAATATCGAGTGATGCTGCTGCTCCAGGGGAATGGGGTGGCACCACGCCACCCTCCCCAGACATTAGGAAGGCTTTTTACGAGAGCAGGTGTTTAAAAAGGCATATAAAACTGTGTCTGGAAACTGAATCCACTATCTTTTAACGCATGTGAGAAAATTAAACAGCAGCATGTGGACGAGCCACTCCGTGCCACAGATACCTGCCTCCACCTTTCCTCATCCTCAGCCCCCTTTTTCCCAAAACAAAGTCATCGGAACTTCAGGTCTGTTTGCCATTTGGCACATGTCCTGCTTCTTTTCCCGGTTTCCACTGGGACTGAAACCAGCAATCACTGGAAAGCAGCGATTTACCCAGCATGTTTTCCTGATTAGAGAGTTTCTAGAAGAGTCTGTGTCTAGATTCAGAGGTTTGGAAGTTATCTGAAATAACTTACACATTTTTTTTTAATCTTGCGTTACTAATTATTCTCTGTTGTGAATCAAAAGCTTGTTTTTAAAATGCCCCAATGAATGGGCCAATGATCATTTTGGAGCCAGCACTCCAGGGCACCCCTCAGCCCATCAGACAGAACGCGAGGGGGCCGTTTGGCTTGTGTTCAGCCCAAAGCCCTGGTCACTTGGTGCAGGAGCACCACCACCTTCGCCAGGAGCAGCCTCCCCGTAGGCTCGAGGCCATGGCTGTCAGGTCAGCAGGCCACTTCCCGCCCCTCTGCGAGGTCAGCGCAGTCAGCCTTCACGACTTCCTGTGTTTGCCTGCGTTCAGCCCCGTACCTGGCCCCGGAGAAGAGCTCTCGAAGCAGCACGGCTCGCCAGCCTCGGACTCCCTCCGCAGGCTTGGAGCTGGGATGAAGCCTGTGATGGCTGTGGCCATCCTGTAGAAAATCTGCATCCTGTAGAAAACACCTCGCGATGTAAAGGTCTTTGTCTTCACCTCTATCATTAGGCATAAATACATAACACACACTTAGGTGACCTCTGCCCTGCTGCTTGCTGTGCTCCGCTAGTTGATGGCCCTCGGGGTGGGGCCCCCTGCCTCTCAGCACAGGGTCAGGGCTGGAGGGGTGGTGGGAGCGGGTGAACGCAGGGAGCAGAGGGCTCCTGTCTGTGCAGGCGTCCACAGGTGGAGAGGAGCGGTCACAGGGAACCACAGACCCATTTGCGCTTTGCGTTCGTGTTCTCAGGACGCTGCAGCGGGGTGATTTCTCTGACTTGTGTGGCTTCTTTGCTTAGAGGTTGACCTACGAAGAAAGGATGGCGCGGCGGCTGCTGGGTGCCGACAGCGCGACTGTCTTCAGCGTCCAGGAGCCGGAAGAGGAGGCGGCCAGCCAGGTACGCGATCCTCCGGGCCTCCCGGGAGAGCAGAGTGTTCTCTGCCCGCCACCCCCGTTCCCCCTAGGGACCTGGTCCTGGGCCAGCTCTGCAGAACCAAGGGTGGGTCACAGGCTGCCTCCGGCCAGCGGCAAGTGAGCATGCCCAGTGCTGAGTGGGTGATGGAGTTATTTCTAGTCAATGAGGCCTGTCCTTTTTGTCTTACCCATTACTTTTTTCTCTTTTGAGTATCTTTCTGATTTCCCTGTCCTGTGCTGTAATGCAAAACAGGTTTGTGTGGAGGAGCATACGTTCACTGAAATTGTGTGAAATCACTCGTAATTGAACTATTTTCAATTACGTTCTTAATATCTCATCCAGGTGAAGTATCTATGTACAGAAAGGAATGTTTTTCTCCACAAATGTATTTAAAAATCAGTAATGAGCAGGGAATCTGCTTTGTTCCCCTACTAACACCAGAATCACTTCATGGATCTGTTGTGAGCTGTTTACAATCTCCACTGCTTCTGTTTGGAGTCTCCATATGTATTGAATAGTTTTAAGCTAAAAGAAAGCATTTGAACACAAGTTTAAAGAATCAAGTAAACTCTTTCTCCTGTCTATTGAGAAATGGATCAGCCTTCAAAATCTGGACGTTTTTCTGTGTTAAACATTTCTCCCACCAGAATTTCCCTTAAAGCTAGAAATCTGGTTAGATTCTTGCCGCTTCTCTTGCTGGACTTCACTGCTCCTTTTCTGCTGTTTCAGGACCCCTGGCCATCTCGTGCTTCTGTAGAGAGTCCTCTGGACGGTCAAAAGGTCACCTGTTACCTCCCTTCTCCTCAGTCCTCCTGCGTCTGTTTCCCTGTTCTCCCTCATGTACCTGTGTGTCTGTACTTCTGCCGTACGCCCGTTACTGATACACTGACCGTAGCTGTTTTCATTCAGTATCAGATGCACAGAGTTACTGCAGTGTGGTTTGTCACGTCCTTTATTTACAGACTTGAGTTTTATTCTGTCCTTTATGAATACTCTGAAATTTTAAATTGTGAGAACTTTTTCATTTGTTAAGAGTTTTCTAGGAGAAAAAAAAAGAGCTAATTCTTAAACTGATTAATTTGACAATAACTAGACAAAACAACTTGTGTATTTTGTGCAGTTTTATTCATACTGCTGAATTTCTTCCCTCAAGCCAACAGAGTTTTTTGGTTTTGGGACATGCCATGTGGCGTGTGACATCTTAGCTTGAACCCTGCCCCCTCCACTGATAAGTGCCAGGTCTTAACCACGGGGCACCAGGGAATCCCCTGTTTTTTAAAGGTTGAGTGACTTTAAGAGAAAACCTCATTTGAAACAACCTTTCATTTAATATTAGAGAATGTCTCATAATGGGCTGCCTTTTCTTTTCTGTACTTCACGAGCAAGAGGTCTCGTGGTACCCATTCATTACCAGAGGATGCTGGCGGGCACTTCATGACTATTTTTTTAACCACATATTTGACTGGATTATCAGTCCTCTTTTTCTTTTAAAGGGGGTGGAGAATGGTTGCCCAGAGCCGGGGAGCTGAAGGAAAGTCGGAAGCTGGGTGGGGAGGGTTGTCAGGAGAAGGCAGTAAGGTACCATTGCTCCATCACCCGCTGGAGAGAAGGCCAAGTGAGCCGCAAGCACCTTTCTGGGAGGTGCCCGCCCTCAGACAGGGAAGGGTCAGCGTGGTGTCAGTGCCCAGCTTGTATGAGCAGTTTAGGAGTAACTGCTGCCTTTTTGTTTATTCTCCCCATTCTAAGGGAGAAAAGAAACAAACTCTTTCTCCTAGTTGTGTGGCTGTGGTGTTTTTGGTGGTTTGAAATACCAGGTGTTCCTTGTTCTCTGTGGGAGTGACTGGGGTGCAGGCTCGTTTAGTTCTGTGTCCTCTGGGAGCCCAACTGGAGAGGGGCTGAGTCCGGTGGGGCACTGTGTACCTTGAGGGACCCAGTTGGTGACGCAGCCCCTCCATCTGACTCAGGAGTACAAGGTCTCTAGCTGTGAGCAGAGGCTCATCAGTGAAATCGAGTACCGGCTGGAGCGGTCCCCGGTGGAGGAGTCAGGGGACGAGGCGCCCTGCGGGGACGCAGCTGTGGAGAGCGGAGTGGCCCCCTTCTTTGAGGTGAAGCTGAAGCATTACAAGATCTTTGAGGGTATGCCTGCGACGTTCACGTGCAGAGTGACTGGCGACCCGAAGCCCAAGGTGAGTGGAGAAGTGCCTCTTGGGAGTTGCGTGCCCTGAGCGTGGGTCTGGCTTCCAGCCTGCAGGGTGTGCGGTAGGAGGACGAGTGTCAGAACGTTCAATTGGGTCCTACTGTCTGCGACCCCGTGGACCACAGCCCGCCAGGCTCCTCTGTCCACGGGGCTCTCCAGGCAGGAACACTGGAGTGGGTCGCCGTGCCCTTCTCTGGGGGGTCTTCCTGCCCAGGGGTTGAGCCCACATCTGCATTGCAGGCAGAGTCTTATCCGTCTGAGCCACCAGGGGAGCCCCTAGACTAGGACAGGATTGAATAGATTAGGACAGGATGGAGTGGGACCCGAGAGGACAGCATAGACCAGGAGAGTCGGCGGCAAGGAGCGCCTCACAGCCTCACCTCTGTCGCTCACAGGGTGCAGGCATCAGGCTCAGCTCCAGCAGGCTGACGAGCTTTCCCAAGGCCAGAGGGCCGAGAGCGGCCAGGCCTGAGCTTGAACCCCGTCTGTGCTCTGTACTGTACAGAGGAGTGAAGCTGCCGCTGCTGATGGGAATCATCGTTTTGATCCGCAAAGCCAAGGCATCCTGTGTATACAGAGGCGGAGGGGGCGGGAGTCCCACAGGCGGGGCTGACCCGGCCAGAGCCCTGTCCTGCAGGCACACGGGGACACTGGGTGGCGGGTGGCCCTCTCTTCAGACAGACTAGGATCGCTGCTCACGGCCCCACAGAACAGCACACAGGACTGCACTTTTCCCTAGGACTGGGGAGCAGACGGTAAGAGAGGCCCGGTGGGAAACTGAAGCTCCCAGGATATTCTGCCCTCGACAGGCTTGTTCCCTTGAAACATGGAGCGACTGAAGCGAAGTTCAGTTCACACTGCTCTCTGTACCCGCCCCACCCTGCTCAGAGCAGCCTTGGTAGAATGTTGGCGCTGTCTCTTAATTTGGGCCTCCCTGGTGGCTCAGATGGTAAAGAATCCACCTGCAGTGCTAGAGACTGGGGTTCAGTCCCTGGGTCGGGAAGGTCCCCTGGAGGAGGGCATGGCAACCCACTCCAGTTCTTTTGCCTAGAGAATCCCATGGACAGAGGAGCCTGGAGGGCTGCAGTCCAATGGGGTTGAGAAGAGTCAGACACGACTGAGCAGCTCAGCACAGTACGTCTCTTAATTCTCATTTGAAAGTTGTCTTCTAAGTATAATACAGGTGAAAAATGGGATTAAAGGGATAAAAGAATTCTAAAAAAACTGGCATAGCAGCAAGAATGTGTAAGGGAGAAATTATATACTGATCAGAGCATCTTTGTTCCCTCAGAAATAATCCAACCAGTAAGGGCATGATAATTATGAAGTGTCGGTCTTTATGTAACTTAGCTGTTGGAACTGAAAGTTACTAGTCTATTTCGATGGTGAACTTTTAGGTTCTGGAGACGGGTCATATTGGTAACATAGTTTCCATAAAAGCTAGGGTGGGGAAAGCTACAGCTCTCAGATCCTCACTGTTGGTGCACTTATTTCGTGCTGTCTGTTTCTAACCTTTTCCTGTCTTAGACATGGAAGGTTTAAGCACGGTCTTTCCGATTCAGAGTCTGTTCTAACCTTTTCCTGTCTTAGACATGGAAGGTTTAAGCACGGTCTTTCCGATTCAGAGGCTTTGGCAGGGAGTAGCAACGAAAAGCCAGCTGTGGTCTCAGCTTGCCAAGTGATGGACATGCAGGAGGAAGTTCATTTTACGGCAGGCTCTGAAGTAGGTTTCCTCTGCTGGGAATCAGTTAGGAGTGCCCTGGGCTGCAGGGAACAGAGGCGACCGCATCCTGCTTAAGAAGCGAGGATGTCGTTTCCTCCGCCGACGCAGCGTACTGGCTGTGTTGGGAATGCGGCTCTGTGACCGTCACTGTGGCCTGCCTTCTGCTGTGAAGTTCATGACCAGCTCAGAGATAACCATCAAAATGTGAGAAACCGGTGCGCCTGGGATCTCGCTTAAAGGTGAGAGGGGGAGGAGGGAGCTGTAGAAGAGATGGAACCTTCAGCCCTGTGCTCCCAACCCCTCCTTCTCACCCTGTTCTGTTTGTCTGACACAGACGAATTGACTAGACTTTAGGGTCTGGTTTTTTTAATCTTGAGATAATGTTTTTACCTTTACAAGTAATACATGTTCACTTAGGACATTTGAAAACAGAAGCAAAAAGAAAACTGTGATGCCAGCTGAGAAGTCATCACTGTCTTCCATGTAAATAATGGACGAATGTAAATGCGGCTTATATGCATCTTTTATATATATTTATTATTTTATTGATTTATTATCAATATATCTTATTTCAATATTATTTTATTATTTACAGTATGCATTTTTCTCATTATTTGCTGGCACCACGTCTTAGTTGGAGCATGCAGGATCTGTGATCTTAGTTGGGGCAAGTGGAATCTAGTTCCCTGACCAAGGATTGAACCTGGGCCTCCTGCATTAGCTGCTGGACTACCAGGGAAATCCCTATACATATTCCTAGAAGGAAACAGAATGTGTAACGTCTGAGCTAAAACGGAACTAGCCTTGTTTGTCGTCTCCCCTTGTCCCTCAGAAGTCAAGGTCCTGCTCCGGCGTCCAGTCTCGCATTCTGTCGCAGGGGCTCAGAGCAGCCCCCCGCCCACCCCGACACACACAGGCTTCACCCTCTCTCTGCCTCCTCCCGCAGATTTACTGGTTTAAGGATGGAAAGCAGATCTCCCCCAAGAACGATCACTACAGCATCCGCAGCGACCCCAGCGGGACCTGCTCCCTGCACACCGCAGCCTCGACGCTGGAGGACGACGGCAATTACACAGTCATGGCAGCAAACCCTCAGGTGGGGAGCGCGGCGGCCCCGCTGCGCTCGGCGCTGGTGGGCCCCCAGGCGAGGAGGCTGCTCGCTGCTGGGGGGGCACTGAGCCCCCACGTGCTCGGTCCAGCTTGGTTTCCCTCGAGAGACATTTCCTTTCCTGAGAGTTTGTTTACTCCGTCAGACGTTTGTGTGCATGATGCACAGATGTGCTCTATTTGTTTGCACAAACAAGGTCGAGAGACTGCTGTGCACACCTCTCATGGGGTGTGGGGCTGCCATTCTTGGGAGGACGAGGTCCAGGGACACAAGATGAGCCAGTAAATAGACGCACAAACCATGTGATTTCATGTAGAATGATATTCCCAGGAGAAAGGGGAGTGAGGGGTATGTGTAAGATGTGGTCGGAAGACTCAAAAGTTAAACATTTAGAAGAAATACACACACACTTAATTCATTAGAATTTAAATAACCTTTAAGTGTGGACAAATTTGGATGGAATATAAAGAGAGCACTCAGGATTTTGGTTTGTTTTCTCTCGTATTGGCCTTTAGATGTGGGGTCAAGAAATTAATTGACTACTTAGAATTTAGTAGGCAGCTGCTGGCTACCAGGCTCCCATTCATGCCTGCAAATTCTTTTTTATAGAATATCTTGTATATTTTAGGAACTGTACTGCATCCACAGTCAAGTGTAAGAAGTGGTTTTGTGCCTTAAACACTTGACAGGGTACTTTACAAAGTCTACAGAAACCACATAATCAGTCGTGTCCGACACTCTGTGACCCCGTCGACTATATACCATGGACCGTGCAGCCCATGGAGTTCTCCAGGCCAAAATACTGGAGTGGGTAGCCTTTCCCTTCTCCAGGGGATCTTCCCAACCCAGGAATCAAGCCAGGGCCTACCTGCATTGCAGGCAGATTCTTTACCAACTGAGCTATCAGGGAAGCCTGTAAATAACACACTCTTTCAAAAAAGAAAGCTGACAGTTTTACTATGTAACTGAGGGAGATTGCTCACAAGTCATCCTTTTTAAAAAATCTCCGATCTATTTGTATCATTCTATATTTCCTTATTTCTTTTGAAAGAAACATGAAGTGTCAGTGTTAGAAAACGATACAGGTAATTTTAGCAGTGCTTGCATGCTTCTACAAGTGCGGGCCGTGTTGCAAAGAGTGTTATCCTGCCCTAAGGTTACATTGTCACATAGAGATACATCACTTTAGTGATGTTAAAATTAGACTGAACTGAAGTCTCACAGATGTCACCGCAACCAGGGTGTGATCTGGGACAGTGGACTCCTCACTGACCAGGAACAGTTTCCAAGTACATGCACCTTCTGAGGCTCTGATATTTCAATCAGTGAAGACAGGAGCTCTGAAAAACCGTCACAAGCATGACCTTTACTAAACAATTACTTTTGAATGCTTGTTTGTGTTCATGTTGGTGTATTTGAGGGAAGGAAAGTGGAACTTTTTTTTAATTGTATTTTTAGTATGCTTCCTTGACTGTTACCAACCAATTCCCATCTTCTGTTTTCTTCCTCTTAAAAAAGTAGTGCAGAACTCAGCAAAACCCAGAGTTTTCCTTCATGTTGGGTTCTTTCTTCCTCTCGTGCCCTGAGAAGTCTGGGGTAGGTGATGGAGCTAGAGTTCGCGGTGTTCCTTCCACAGTCACCACCGCTGGGGTTCTGCTGTTCGTGTCCAGCTGTTTTGCCTTCTGCCTGTTTTGAACTATTGTTGGAGTGAGCACTTTGAAAGAACAGAATAACACAAATGTCAAACTGCAGCTTTAAGTCTGCGTGTGGTCTCCCTCCGGTGATGTCACACCTTTGAGGGGGCGTTCCCAGCCAGTGTGGCTGAATCAGGACTGCACAGGTAGGGGGCTAGCTAGGGGCCACCCCCACAACCTGGCTGGTGGGAGCCACCCCAGGGCCAGGAGGAGGCCCCCACCCTCAAGCTGGAGCCCTGAGCTCTGCTGCCTCAGCAGAGAGCTGTCCACGTCCTGTAGTTCACCTTCTCTGATTCTTCATGCTTTACCTCTTGGAGACAAAGAGATGGGGAGTTACCATTAATATCAAAGCACCAGAAGCCACTTTTCCTTTTTAGTTTGTGTATTTGGCTGTGCTGGGTCTATTTGAGGCAGGCAGGGTCATCGAGCTTTAGATGCAGCATGCAGAATCTTAGTAGTGGCATGTGGGATCTGGTTCCCTGACCAGGGATGGAACCCGGGCCCCTCCATTGGGAGCACAGAATCTTAGCCCCAGCTTTCCTGACAGTGCCTCCATCCCGCCTGTGGATTGAGCAGACAGCAGGGGGACTACTCTAGGACCCAGAGGCTCCACTGCCAAAGCAGGTCTTCATGCCAGAATGCTGCTGTCTCTTGAGGTCTGACCCACCAGGATTCTCATTAACTGGGTGTGTTATCACTAAACTTCTCCTTTCCTACTTGAAAGACCAAGTGGCAGGTGTCGGAGGGGAAACTCCTAAGCAGAGCCTGGAGAGATCCTGAGAGTGGATGTTGGGCCCCAGGCTGACATTACTGTGCGTTTGGGGTTTGTGGTGCTCGGCCGCCGCTGTTGTGAGCCTCTGAGCTCGTCTCCTGGCTGGTGTGTGTTAGCTCAGGGGTAAAATGCCTTCTTGTCCCGGGTCTTCAGTGGCAGGTCCGTGCACACATGCCACATGTGGGTTTTGTGAGTCATCCAAGATCATGTGTCCAGTTGTGTGAGAAATTAGAATGAACTTCCTACCCACTTAGGAAAACAAAGTGGCGTTTCAGCCATGACTCGTGAGATCCCATTTCCCTGCCTGATCCTTGGTGCAAGTTGTCAGTTGTTGCCGTGGGAACGCGGTGATAGAAACACCTCACACTCCATGTTATTGTTTAGTTGCTCAGCTGTGTCTGACTCTTTGTGGCCCCATGGACTGCAGCACTCCAGGCTTCCCTGTCCATGGAATTCTCCAGGCAAGAATACTGCCAGTTCCTTCTCCAGGGGATCTTCCCAATTCAGGGATCAAACCCCCGTCTCTTACATCTCCTGCACTGCAGGCAAGTTCTTTACCTCTAAGCCACCAAGGAAGCCCAGCACTCCATAAACTCAGCTTTATAAACAGTTGCTATGGTATAGTAAATGGCTTTGCCATTCTTGTAAACTGTGAATTAAAAAATGGTTTAAAAGGAACATGATGTAAATCGGTACTGGAAAAAAATATCTAAAGTAAAAGCTAAGTTTTCCAAGATACATAAATCATACATACATACGTAGGCTTCCAGTCCCAGAAGCTCAGTGTGGGGTTGCCTGATGGGGCTCCCTGCTTCCTTGATGCCCTTTGGTGCCATGATTTTCTTCCATGTTCCAGAAGGATTCGTGTTTGGAAGGGGGACAGCACCATCTCCCTTTTCTGACATACCATGGCTTTCACAGTGTGGCAGAGGAAAGGAGGAAAAGGCTGATGGAAACTGAGCTTAGTCCTGGAGCATGAGCAGCTGAGCTCTCCAGGCGGGGGAGGAAACGCCTAAGAATAGCTGTGAGAGAGGGCGAGAAGCACAGAAAGAGAGAGGCGAACACGGCCAGCAGTTTATTTTATAGAAGACGTTCCCACCTGCTTGGTCCTCGGGGAATAAGAGGCGTGTGAGATGTTGTTGACAGGTTTCCATGGGGACAGAGCTCCGAGCGCTGGGCGTGCCGCAGCCATAGAGCACCCTTGCCTGGCTGTTCCCAGGAGACGAGCAGCCGCAGGGTTAGCGAGGTCAGGAGGGGCTGCGCCGCATCCCCCTGTGCCAGACCGAGGGCCGCAGGCCCCGCCTTGCCGAGTCTCACGCCATCCCGAAGGCGCAGCGGAGTGCAGACCGATGTTTGGCTTTGTTTGCTGCGTTGCTAGGTCCCCGTCCTGCCCGGGGCGGAAGTGGCCGCCGTGGTCTTGCTTTGTCCAGCCGCGCTGTGTGTCCGAGCGGTCGGCTGCCCTGGGCCCTGTTAAGACTCTGTGAGCCGGGAGAGGCAGATGCTGTTTCCCTAGCAGGTGAAGCACCAGCCTGGCCAGGCATCACGTGCGCATCACGAGCCGGGCACCTCACACAGAACCACCTTCAGAGTTCACACTTGAGACTCCCGTCAGCTTTCAACCGAGGACTTATTAGGAACGGAAGAGCTGTGAGCAGCGGAGCCACACTCCAAAGACTGGTTTGTTGGTGGTCTTTATTTCAGCTTTACAGGGCTTCGTGGCTCCTTCCGAGCTTCACTTCACACGCTCACGTCTGTTATTCCTTCATGTGTTACTAAGACAGTTAAAAGTGAACAGACAGCATTGAGGGGCCCCACAGCCTGTGATGAAGCAGCAGAGCAGAAAGTAGGGAAACCCTGTCATGAGAACAAGGGGGGGCTATCTGTGGAACACGCAGCCCCTTGTCCTCAAGCTCTGGCAAGAACACGGGTCTTCACGTCCACCTGTTAGACCAGCCGCGGAGACGCGTCAGCTGTGTGATTTGTAACAGGCTCTTCTAGGCAAGTGCGTCTGCACAGGTACACGTGGGACGGGTCAGTGAAGGTGGTTTTCAGATGTCAAGCGGTGGTAGGGAGTCCCCGGTGGCACCAAGGTCAGCGTGGAGAGCTTCTGTCACGTGGCCTGAACCTGAGGTGCAGCGGATGCAGGGTGGGGGGGTCATTCCCTCCTGAAGTTCGCATCACAGCACTTGGGGATCTGGGGGCCTCGGTGAAGGAGGGGCCTGCCTCGTGGTACAGAGCCCCTCGACCTGTGTGTTCACAGCAGCTGTTCCTCCCGGGGCCTCCTCACCCTCCTCTCTGCCCTGTTGGTATGAGTCTGTGCCTTTCCTGGGGACTGAGGCCTGAGGCCAGGCTGTGGGAAGACACGCCAGGCCCCTTCCTGCATCCTGCTGTGGGGTGTCCCTCCATGTCCCCCACCAGTGTCCTTAGCCCACGGCCAGGGGAGCTCAGAAGGCAGCTGAGAACCCATGAGACCCTCAGCTCTGGCCACCCGTGTGTAGGCCACTTGGGATGACAGCGAGGTCCATGGTCAACCTTGACTTGAGTGCACACAAGGCTGCCCTTCAGCTGGGAGCTCAAATTCACCGAGGACAAGAATGAATGATCAGTCTGCTCCTCAGGTTCCTGCCCTGGCTGCTCCCTCTCGGTCGTCGTCAGAGTTTAGACGTCTTTCTGCTCATGCTCCTGGGCCTTGACAGGAGTGAGTGGAGGAGAGAATCCGCTTTGCTGTTCTGCCAGCCATGGGGAGAAAGCGGAGCCTGGGCCAGAAAGCTGCCGTCCCTGGGTCCCTTATTCCTGTGGCCTGGCCCTCTCAGCGCCGCTGATGCCCCTAAGACAGCAGTTGTCAGACCTCCTGTTGACAGAGACGGTAGTGCGTGCAGGCATGCTTTGTCACCACTTTATAAGGGGTATAAGCCACAAAATGTTGACTCGCGTTTTATACCTGAAGCTAATATTAAGTCCACTGTACTTAAGATGACATTGGGTGTGTTGGACAGCGTGATTGTAGACCCGTCAACTATACTTCAAATTAAAAACTTTTTAAAGATAAAATACAGTGTTTCGTTAGATAGCGTATCTAACTAACCTTTATCATCTGACCCTCATGTTTCAGGCATTTGACTGTGTCTGGTTCATAAATCTCACATGTGCTCGTTTCATGGGAAGAATGTTCGTGGACTAGTGACAGTTAATTCGTAGGGGGTTGTCGTCCAGACGGCATCCTAGGTGGATCAGTAAAGCGAAGTCAAGTGTCGGAGGGGGACCTTCGGACTCAAGTCCTTCAGATGAATGTGGGGTCACCCGCCGAGTTCCCAGGGGTGGGGAAGGCGGCGGTGCTCCGTGGGGCTGGGGCTCTCGCCGGTGCGGCTGTGGGCCTGTGGAGACCGTGCTGGCTGCGGGAGCGGGGCTCCGGCCGGTGCTCACCGCTGCATCCTGTCCCCGCAGGGCCGCGTCAGCTGCACAGGGCGGCTGATGGTCCAGGCCGTGACCCAGAGAGGCCGCAGCCCCCGCCCGCCGGCCGGACACCCTCACGGCAGAAGGTACGTCCCGCGCCCTTCCCGGGCATTGCTGGGGTCTCCCTGGCTCCTAAACCCGGTACTGTCAGTGTTGTGGGGAGCCCACAGAGAGGCGTGCTCGGGTGACAGAGTGGAGGCATGGGGGATGCGTGGGGCTCCCTGTGGCTGGGGTGGGGACACCGCCGGGAGGCATGCCGTGTGGCAGCCACGTCCCCACGGATATGCCCAGGCCCGGCCACGCGTCCCTCACCGCCGCCCTCGAGGCAGGCCTCTGGTTTCCTGTGACCACCTCGTGCCTGATGGTTTGTGCTCTTGTCACTTGAGACCCAGACCTCAAGGTCAGACTGGCCACATCTTGGACACTTTCCGTACCTGCAGCCCCCAGTGCATGCGAGGATGGGCATGGCTTCGAAAGGAGCTGGTGGGCTGCTGGCTGGTCCCTGGGGACCCTGCCAGGGGATTCCAGGTGGGCTGGGGTCCTGGAGGACCACAGAGGCAGGGGAGGACATGCCAGAGAAGCCGAAACAGCGAGCAGGTCCACACTCCACGGCCTGTGCCTGCGTTTGGGAGGCAGCTCCTGGCCTCGGGCTATCCACACAGCATCACCTGTGCCAGCTGCACGCACAGCCCGGCTGAGCAAGCCCATCTTCTCCTGCTTTTCTGGGGACCCAGTACATTTCGGCTGTTCGTGGGTCCCTGCTTCCTGGAGGAGCATTGTGCTCGTAAACTAGATCTGATGGGTGAACTCTGTGTTGAAGGGTGGATAATTCTAGCCCATTATACTAATTTTTCATTAGTTTTGCTCTTGCTTTTTCTACTTCAGTGTTTCAGAGCTTACTTTTTTATGATCATAGGCAGAATTAGATTGAACATTTTGCCCTTTGCTTATTACGTCTTCCCTGCAGTCACTTTAAATCATTTTACTCTCAAAGGTGCCTCTAGAAACATAGTCAAAAGCAAGAAAGATGCACAAAATCTGGGAGATTGACACCATTTTTATTTTAAAGCAAAAAATAATTGTTTTTAGGTACGTGGATAATGGATACAGAAGATCTGCCTAAAAATTCAGTTGTTTTCCTGGTTAATATGAAAAGGAATTTTTATTAGAAATATATTAATTTTTTAAAAAATAATAATTTCTGATTTCCTACAAACTTATACTCACAGTGTTGATACTGAAAAATAATTGGTAGTAAATGAGCTGCTATTTCTCATACAGTTCTCATACAACTTTTAAAATATTTTAAAACTTTCTTTAACCTAGTTTTTTCCCATTTCCCAATTCATGATTTATACTAGTCAAAAGGGTTAGGGTAGCAGATTAAGATCTGCAATTAGCAGACTATTAAATGTATATTAAACTCCCAAATGAAACAAGACTTTTTTTATGGTGTAAAGGTTGAGATTAGGGATCGGGCAAGCAGGTAAGGAAATTATGCTTTTGCCCCTGTGTTATAGAAAGCAGATGACTGGGACCCTAGAAATGACCTGCTTTCTGCCAGTCTGTTTGTCTGTCATCTGTCTGCCCGTGTGCACCAGCCTGCCTACCCCACCCCCATCTCCCGCATGTTGACTCTCTCTGGTCTGAAGGCCGCGCTCACGGTCCCGGGACAGTGCTGACGAAGGGGAGCCCATCCAGGAGTGCTTCTTCCGCCCGCACTTCCTGCAGGCTCCCGGGGACCTCACGGTGCAGGAAGGCAGGCTCTGCAGGATGGACTGCAAGGTGAGTGCGTAGGCCCACACCTCCCCCCAGTGCTGTTTCTCTCTTTTCTGGTTTTGCCCCATTTATGGACCTTAAATTTAAATTTCAGCTCTGAAGTATGAATGTTTTATAAAATTGTTTGGGCTCTCTCTGCTGGTTACCTCTGGAATTACAGAACATAAATGTGAGGCACTTAAATGAGTTTAATCTGGACTTACAGAAATGTTTAAAAAGCATAAATGACTTCTTAACAGGAGTTTATTTTCCAGAGTAGTTCTTTATTATTTTCATTTTGCATTGGGGGATAATTGATTTACAGTGTTGTACTAGTTTCAGGCATACAGCAAAGTGATTCAGTGACAGACATGTATCTTTCCAAGTATTTTTCCCATTTAGGTTATTACAGAGTATGGAGTGCAGTTCCCTGTGCTATACAACAGGTCCTTGTTGGTTTTCTGTTTTAAATATACTACTGTTGATGTGTCCATCTGAATCTCCTAATTTTTCCCCTCCCTGCTGTGTGGGTGCTAGGTCACTTCAGTTGTTTTTGACTCTGTGTGACCCTCATGGACTGTAGCCCACCAGGCCCCTCCGTCTGTGGGATTCTCCAGGCAGGAATACTGGAGCGGGTTGCCATTTCCTTCTCTAGCGGATCTTCCCGACCCAGGAGCCAAACCGCGTTTTCCTGCATTGCAGGCAGGTTCTTTACCAACTGAGCTGTCAGGGAAGCCCTAGGGAACTGTGAATGTGTAAGAAAAATCTGCTTCTTTTAAAGAATGATCCTTACTGTCTCCATTCCCTGACCAAGGACTGAACCTGGGCCCCATGCAGTGAAGCGTGGACTCTCCACACTGAACCCCCTGAGAACCCCGCCTCACTCTCCTCCGTGTTGCTCTGTAGGAGGTGTTCGGAAGTGAGCTTGTCTGTGCCGAGAAGAGAACCGGGGCTGACACTAAGAGCCGGTCTCCTGTGGATGGAGCGGCCCCATTTTGGCATCGGAGGGACTCATGCGTTTCCCTTCTGCCGCAGGTCAGCGGGCTGCCCACGCCCGACCTCACCTGGCTGCTGGACGGCAAGCCGGTGCGCCAGGACAGCGCCCACAAGATGCTGGTGAGGGAGAACGGTGTGCACTCCCTCGTCATTGAGCCCGTCTCGGCCAGGGACGCCGGCGTCTACACATGCGTGGCCACCAACCGGGCAGGGCAGAATTCCTTCAGCCTGGAGCTCGTGGTCGCAGGTAGGCCCGGGAACACGCTCTCAGGGCGAGAGGAGACTCGGCAGCAACCCCAGTGTGAGCCACAGCACTCAGCAGACAAAACAGTGGGCATCATCAGAGTAGCCAGTCCGAGCCTGGGATGAGACCCGCCAAGGCAGAACAGGACTTCATCTCACGTCCCCATGAGCAGGTTGGCCAGAGCAGGGGCTTTGAGCAGCTCTGCTGGTGTTTCTCTTCCTGGACCCCAAGGGTTTCTCTGGGCAGAGAGCACCACCCCGTCTCCACGAGCCAACAGTATATGAGGTGGAGCCTGGACACCCGTTCTACATGTAGACCACTTGCTGAGTCACCCACAGTGATTTCATCATTTAACACTGGAAATCATTTCCATTCATGCAAACATAGGAAAAATAGGATACACTAATAAGGATTATAAAGTTTAACTTAGCAGTGGTGCTTCCCTGGTAGCTCAGCTGGTAAAGAATCCACCTGCAATGTGGGAGGCCTGGATGATATAATTTTTTACTTTAGCTCAGGAAAATGAGTGTATGAAAACGTTTAGAGAATCCACGAGAGTGGAGAGCGTGTGTTACGTCCATGTCTCACCACTGTGTGCAGAGCCCTCCAGGAGCGTGTAGGGAGCCTGTGCTATGTCTCTCTCTGTCCTCTGTGTGCAGAGTGCTCTGTGTGTGCGACCTCCCCTGGTCCTCAGAGCAGCACCTTTAGCCAATCAGCTGGTTTCCTCCTTGTTTCACAGTGGTGGGATGTATGGAGACCGCAACCTCCTGAGGGTGTGTAGCTGGGACCGTCCCACCTCTGGTCTCCGTCCAGGTCCGAGAGCCCCGAGCTCTTTGTAGAGCTCGGGCGGCCGTGCGGACACTGGCTGTCTGCTCTTGAGGGTTCTCCTGACAGCAACTAGACAAGTGCACCCAGAGTGCAGTCAGCTTGTAGACTGTGTTTCACTCCCTCCTCCAGCCCCCGCTCCTCACTGTTGTGCAGTTTGCTCTGTTGACCATACCCGTCCTCAGGCCCAAGATGTCCCCGTCGGCACTTCTGGGGGAAGTCAGGGCTCCGTCCTCGTCTCATGGCCAAGTCCTCTGGCTGGCCCATCACTGCTGCTCACTCTTCCTGCGGTAAAATAGGCCGTGATGCTCACAGTTTAAGGACTAAATCGTTTCACAAGGATGCAGTCCTATGAAGCATTGCGTCCCTGTGCGCTGCCCAGTACAGCCTCTGAACGTAGCTGTCTGTTGTTGTGACGGAAAGTTCCATCCATCTTTATCCTCTTTTGAAAGCAAAGGCCCAGAAAGAAAACTAAGTGAGGTCTGCTCCCACTACCTGCGTCCCCCAGAGTAGCTCAGGTGAAAAAACTCCAATAAAAATTAACTCCCTACATAATTTAAGGTCAGACAGGGTCCTCGTTATTTACAGGTCTGGGGTAGAGCCCTTACCTTTGATGTATCTGTCCCTGAGGAGGGCGGGGAGAAGGCCGGAGGCTCACCGTCTCGTTGGCAACTGCGCGATGATCCCAGCTGCGTGGGGCCACGCTCCTCGTCCAGGCTGATCTCCGCCGCAGATGCTCGACGACGCCAAGGGCAGCGTGAGGGTGATGCTGACAGGCCCTCCCGACGCCCTGCTGCCGAGAATGCGATCAGGGCCCACAGTGCACAGGCACACCTTCCTAGTCGTTAGCACCACTGGAAGCCCCCTCGCCCTCCCGCCCTCTCGCAGCGCTGTTGGCCGTCTCCCTGCAGCAGGACCTGGACGTCCGCAGCATCTCCCCGCCAGCAGGGCAGGCCGCTCGTGGAGCTGACCCCAGCACGCCAGGCTCAGTACGCCCGGCACCCTCCTTAGTTGACTGCCAGCCAGAGGGAGGCCCCGAGACCACCCAGGCAGGCGCTGTGGGGCGGGAGCAGGGCACTCAGCCTTGGCCTCTCAGAGGAAGAGGAGGTGTGGGGTGGCGCGCAGGCTCTCCCCGGGAAGGACCCCTTGGCGGAGGATGGACCTCTTGGCCCCGCCTCGCTGAGGGCACCTGCGGGCTCCATGGCACTGCCTGTGCCTCCCGGGCAGGACACCTGTCTCCTGTCTTCCAGCTAAGGAAGCGCACAAGCCGCCAGTCTTTGTGGAGAAGCTGCAGAACACGGGCGTGGCGGACGGCTACCCCGTGAGGTTGGAGTGCCGGGTCTTGGGGGCACCCCCGCCGCAGATATTCTGGAAGAAGGAGAACGAGTCACTGACTCACAGCACGGACCGCGTGAGGTGAGTGCCGGGCCCTGAGGCGGCAGGGTTCACCCCGTGGGGCGCCCCCAGCCCCGCAGGATGGGAGAAGCCGGCCACCCCGGAGTGCGGGGGCAATGCGGCGCCTCCCAGCCCCACCTGCGGCGGCTTTGTGAGGGCTCACCTGTGCCTTCAGACACGGGCAGGTAACCCGCCTGCCGGGGACTGCGAGGGCAGAGCCTGCAGGCGTCCGCTCCTTGCTCACCCGCTGGAGTGGCCGCAGCTGCTGCAGGATGCGCGGGGTGCTCTGAACCACGGCTCGCAGCTCTGAGTCTGAGGAGCCCGGCAGCCCCCCCCTCACAGCAGGCCCTCTCCTGCAGCATGCACCAGGACCACCATGGCTACGTGTGCCTGCTCATCCAGGGCGCCACGAAGGACGACGCGGGCTGGTACACGGTGTCGGCCAAGAACGAGGCCGGGATCGTGTCCTGCACGGCCCGCCTCGACGTGTACAGTAAGTGCCTCCCCGAGCTGGGCGCCCGAGGCCTCCGGGTCCGCGGCGCAGACCTCCTGGCTCTGACCTGCCACACGGCCCTAGAGCCTCCCACGCCGAGACTTCATCGTGCTCTTTCTCTTTCTGTTTGTAGTTTCGCGACAGTAATAGTGACCCTCGCCAGGAGAACAGTGCCCAAGTATCGCTCAGAAACTGCGTGTCACAGCGCTGCATGCGCCTTTGTTCTCTGGCGCGGGCTCCCCAGCTGTGGCCTCCTCCCCCCGCGCCTCTAGGAGTTAACACTAGGCGCAGGCATAGTCACAGACGCGCCCCATCCCGTTACCGCGCTGTGCACGGGACTGCCTCTAACATTCCTCCTGTGTCCTGACCCCGGCACAGCGTCGGGGCTCACTCTGAACGGGCCGATGATGCTGGCGGGCGTATTTCCCAGGGCTGAGCGCTTCGTGTGTGTGTGTCTGAAGCAGTTGGGCAGTAGGCTTGTGTGTGTGTGTCTCCTTGTGTACACACGTCCCTGATTTTAAAAAATCATCCCTTTTGAGTTGACAGACTAGGCCAGTATCACCCTATGACAGGAGCACTCTGACAAGTGAACCCTGAGGAAAAATTCAGAGCTGGTTTCTGAATTAAGAAATGCCTCCTTGAGGCGCTTCAGTAAATGTGGCCTCCACCAGCCCCCCTCCCCGGTGCATCCAGAATTCCTGACGACTGTCACTACTGTGGCATGCCTACCCGTGAGCTTTGGAGAGTCTTCTTCAAAGGGGAGCCAGGATGCTCAGTGGCCATTTCCAAGGGTCCCCCAAGCTGCAGGGAGCGCTGGCGGCGCGGCTGAACTGCACGCTGTCTGTGTCACCTCCCGTGGTCCCCGCAGCCTGTGTAGACAGGGATCTGACCGGGGCCTGAGGGGCAGAGCCGCGCGGGCCTCTCGGGCCTCCTCCGGGGGCGTTGGGGCCACGCTGCTGCGAGCACGTGCCTGGCGCTGCCGCAGGCCCTGCGCTCAGCAGCCGAGCCCTCGCCGCCCGCGGACCCTCACCTGCGCGTGGTCGCGTGTCTTGCAGCCCAGTGGCAGCAGCCGCCGCCGAGCGCCAAGCCGAAGCGGGTGCGGCCCTCAGCCAGCCGCTACGCCGCGCTCTCGGACCAGGGCCTGGACATCCGCGCGGCGTTCCAGCCCGAGGCCGGCCCGTCCCCGCTGACGCTGAGCCCCGGCCTGGTGGAGAGCGAGGACCTGTGATCGGCGCCCTCGCGGGAGCACAGACCAGGACCGCACCGCCCGGACCCACCTCCTGCCACGGGACGCAAGTGTACCTCGACTCCGAGAGCCAAAAGGGCCCCTCAACTCTCCTTTTCTTCCCGTAAACCAAAACAGAGGCTGCACACACGACGCCAGTAGATGCACGCCTTGCACAGAATTCACACTCATCAGCCAATTCAAACTCTGGGAATCGCTGTGATTCAAGGGGTCTGATATGCCAAAGCCCTCACAGAAAAGTGACCCCGCTCCATGTTGTCCCAAGCGCCTCCAACACTGGCTCGGTGCCGCCACCCCGCATGAGCGCTGGGGCTTCCCAGAGGTGGCCCCGCAGCAGGGGGGCCCGGCCGGGTGCAGACGGGCAGTGTGTTCTCGCCACCGGTGACCCCGTGCCGGCCGCAGGAGGGCACGACCAAGAAACCCACGCAAGTGCCTTGACTGTGCAAACCGTTTTCTACTAAGTCTTACGAAGGAACCACTTGCCTGCAGCTCTAGCAACATGCTGAGTTTCTGTCAAGGTTAAGACCTTCGTTGTTCGGTTTTTTTCCTTTATGTGTATTTTCCTTTTGTGTCGCCTTGGTAGGGAGCTTACATACTGAAATGCGTAACATGCTCTGAGGAAAGCAGAAACAGACCACAGACCATTCCGCGGAGGGCATCTAGACCACCCGAGTGACCGCGCTGGCGGGGCGTGTCGGGGTGAGGGCTAGGGCGGGGCCGAGCGGAGGGGAGGGGGCGGAACGCGAGCCGCACTGGACGGTGTCAGCGCGGGTGGCGGGGCGGCGGGAGCCAGTGGAGGCCAGGCTTCCCTTGGTTCTCTCCAAAGTCTGCGACGCTGCCATTCCTGAGTCAGGGAGTTGGGGCTCCAGCAGTGGGGGACCCTCGGGACACCGCAGGGTTGGGGCTGGAGGTGGAATGCACAGAGCAAGTTGATAATGGGCTGAGCGGCGAGGTCGGCACGGGCCGGAGGCAGCCTGTGGGCACGAATCTGCTGGGGACACAAGACTGAGCCAGAGCCGGGCCATGAGGCCTCTGACTGAAGGAGGTGCTGGGCTCCGGGTCATCCGCAAGGCCGTCTCGGGTGCCCCTGACTCTGCGTCAGCTGGACGGAGCGGATTCTGACCAGACTTGACAGCGTTAAGTCAGAACCAGTCAACTTTAAAAACAAGAAAATGGGGCCTGCCACGACCATGGTACTTTGCTACGAAGAGAACACACTGTCTTCCTTATGCAAAACACATTTATCTTTCATTATTTATGATGAAGATGTCAGACTCCCCTAGCGCAGTTCCTCGGTCCATAGTGTTTTTAACGGCTTTGTACCTGCGTGCCACCCCGGTGGCCCATCTCACTGCTTCACACGTGCAGCTCTCCGCTTCCTGCTAGACACGCCAAGCCAGCTCCACGTGCCCAGTGTGAGTGCTGGTGCCTGCAGCCTGGGCAGACTGGCACGCGAGGCTCTCCTGGACCTCTCTCTGTTGCAGATTTACGACTGATGTCTTCTCGTACTTGCCAAATTTTCCCGAATGTGACGTTTTGCTAATTTGCTGGGTTTGGGATTAAGCAGCATTATTTTGCCACCGTTCATGTATTTATAAAAACAATAAGTACTATCTTACTACTCTGGATTGTTGTGCTGGTGTAATGTGGATTTAACAACAATAAATATTTAACAAATAAGAGCTGCAGTTTTGTGAAGCACATGGTCAGTTTCCGGTTTCTCCCACAGCCTTGATGAACCCATGCTTATCGTGGGCCACCCGCGACCCTTGGCATGGAGCCCCTCCATCACCAAGCCCAGCACCGAGACTCCCTCGGCACACATCCCTCACACACCATAACTCTTGTCGGGAAGAACCTGTGCTTCAAGGGACCACCAGATGTGGGGTCTGCAAAGTCCTGTCCACACAGAGCCTGGTCTGGTATGGGGGAGAGGGAAGGTGGGTGCACCCAGGATGGGCCTTGGGAGCCCTCTCAAAACCGTGCCCACCTCAGCAGTATACCAGATATGTGTGTAACTGGTTTCTGTGACCCCACAGGGAGCACCTTTGCACCACTTAACCATCACCTCTCTTAGGAACTGTGCACGGCACTGTGGCTCAAGATTCGAGATGCTGAACACACTCCTCCCCACAGACAAACCACATCTGCTGCTACACACACAAAAGTTTCCTCTAAAGTGACCTCAGGTGGACGAGGAAACCCCATGTCAGAGCCGCACGGTGAGTCCGCTGCCTGGCACGGTGACCCACATCGGGAGGGAACTAATGCCGAGCTTCTCCCTGGGGAGTGAAGGGTGTGAACACCTCATCAGGACCCCAGCTATTAAGCTCTGCATCCAGCACCAGAGTCACTCAGCTTTGAAAGCAAATGAGAGTTTCTGTAACAAGAGTTAGGAGTATAAACACAGAAATACTTCTTAAAAGGCTGCACACTCTCCCAGGCCACAGGATACTGCAGAGCCGGGCAGCGGAGAAGCACAGAGACTCAGAGAGATGGTCAGGAATGAAACTGCCATTTTTAGAGACTTAGATGGACCTAGAGACAGTCATATTATGAGTGAAGAAAGTCAGAAAAGCACAGTGCCATGCTAACACATACATAGGAGATCTAAAACATCGTAGTTAGACGAACTTCCAGCCGGAAATACAAAGAGGTGAAGAACGTGTGTACGGATACCAAGGGGGAACAGAGCAGGGTGGGAGGAATCTAGAGACTGGGATTGACAGCTATACAACTATGGCTACTCTGTGAAAAACACATGAATATGGACATTAGGTATGTGTATTTCTCAAAGTATACAAATGACCACAAAGTACATGAAAACATGCTCAGAAAAATTCATTATGAGAGAAAGGCAAATGCGAAGTCCAGTGAGACGTTACCTCACACGGGCAGGTCACCGTGGCCCTCTGACACAGCGACAGGGGACACAGCCTCTGCTCCAGTGAGACGTCACCTCACACGGGCAGGTCAGCGTGGCCCTCTGACACGGAGAGGGGACACAGTCTCTGCTCCAGTGAGACGTCACCTCACCCGGGCAGGTCAGCGTGGCCCACTGACA
>ML663020.1:0-57601 GCA_007570785.1 Antilocapra americana
ACGGAGAGGGGACACAGCCTCTACTCCAGTGAGAGGTCACCTCACACGGGCAGCTCAGCGTGGCCCTCTGACACGCAGAGGGGACACAGCCTCTATTCAAGGTGGCATGGAGACAGGTGCTGCCTCAATATAAACAGCATGGAGGTTCTTTCCAAAACCAGACATAGGTCCCGGATCCAGGAACTCCACTCCTGTGCCGACACCCAGAACTTCGTCATTCGAAATAACGTGTTCACAGCACTGCTATTGAAAACACTCAAGACATAGAACCCACCAGCTATCCATCCACAGAAAAACAAAGACTTCTAGTACAACTGCTCACTGGGACACTACTCAACTGTAAAACAGAAGGAAACAGCACCACTGGACACATCATGAATAGACGGAGATCGTACCGTACTTGGTGGAGTCGGTCAGACCACGAGTACTATCATAAAAGCACCGGAACACACGATTCATGAATTCAGACAAATGAACCAATTTACACAACAGAACAAACTTAACATATATGGAAGCCAAACTATGAGTTTAAAAAAAAGATAGACCTGTGCAAAGTAACATACATCAAACCGATGATCACAAGGGACCTGCCAAATTGCAAACAGAACTCCACTGAACCTCTTGTAATACATATGTGGGAATCAGAACTCCCGAAACAATAATGTATGTGTATGTATACCAAAATCAAGTTCCTGCACACCTGGGAGAAACAACATTGGAGACCAACTCTACTCCAATACAAAAGACAGATGAAATTGGTTGGAGGGGGCGGGGGACAAAAAAAAGTGAGGCATGGGGGAATGCCGCCGCCTTGTGGCCGTTTGGGGGAACTACAACTTTTAAAGGCTGTCAGGCAAGTCTAATTCACAAGGTCTGCAGGATGCTAAGTCAAAAACCCTCCTGCCTCAAGTCTCTAGAACATGGAAACCCTATTCAAAACTAGCAACCCATACCGGAACACAACCAGATAAAGACACACAAGCTTTGGGTGCTTCTTCCAGCACACTGCCCTCCCACTGAAAACCCAGGGCGGGACTTTTCCCTGAATGGATACAGAAGATAGAGGGCCTACCCAGGGCGCAATATGACGCAGCCGTGAACGAGGAAGACCCTGGGCAACTGCAGGCCACAGGGATGGGAGCAGGCATGATTGAGACATGGTACGAGAGGACTCACTTCCAAACGACACACAGCCGCACAGACTTCAACAGGAAGCACAGGGCTACCAAAAGGAAAGTGCGGGGTGGAGACAAACCTTCTGGCTCCTGGGAACATAGAAACACGACTCATAAAATGTTCAACATGGGCCCACCCCAGAGCACAAGGAAACCTGACTCAGCACACCATCATAACAGCCTAGACCGGGAGACAACCAGAAAAAGAACTTGGGTACTTCTGTGGGTAAGGGAAGGAGGGTGCTGGACACCCAGTTAGGAAGCAAAATACGCATAGAGAAACCCAAAAGAGGGCCCACAGCACGGTCGGTTACCTAGACACACATCCAGAGTGAACATGAAAACAAAGAAAACGCCCACTGTACTCCTCTCACGCCTTGGGGACTTGGTGGGCTGTCCATCATCCTTGCAGGCTGAGCAGGCCTGGGTCCCAGGGAGCTGGAGAGATCAATCAGCCCCACGCCCCCATGGACCTGGAATGCCCGGGACCCTGCAGGAGTCCACCATCTCCAGACCAGGCGGGCAGTCCTGCCTCAAACCAGACTGATCTCACCCAAGCCAACGGGGAGCCTCTGGGCTGGAGGAGCACTGAGACGTCCCCTGGGTTCCGTGGCTCCTCATGAAGGAGGGGCGCGTTCCTGCACCCACGCTCCTTCCATAGCGTTCGCCCCTCCTGTGGATGACAGCACCCCTCAGCAGAGTGACGCTGCAGACATTGGGATGTGTCCACGGGGGAATGGCTCCAGGGGAGATGGAGTGAGACACAAGCTTTGGGTGTTCCTTCTGCACGCTGCACCCCACGGACAGCCTAGGAAGGGACTTTCCCTGCGGCTCTGGATGCTGGAGGCACCACAGTGGGGCTGGGAGAGATGCTGCCCCTTGTGGCGGCTGCTCATTACAACAGCCTGAAAGCCGGGGCTGAGGGGCTCTTCCCACTCAGGAGGCTGCAGGGGCTGAAAAGGACGCCTGCCCTCAAGGAACGTCCTGGGATAAATCATCAGAGGAGAGTTCAAAACGGGGCCGACTTACAAGAAGCCAGTTTCAACAGGTAAATGGGACTCTCACTGCATAACTTACGAAAGCACTTGAGAAGATCGTCCACACCACTGATTGGTAAATCGGTGTAAATCACCACGGAGGTGCGGGCTCCTCCCACCACCAGAACAGCCACCATCCGAGAGATGTACACGGAATACATGCTGCTCAGGACGTCCAGAAAAGGGGCTCCTCCTTCGCTCCTGCTGGGGATGGAAAGAGGGGCAGCCACGAGCAAACATCACGGGGTTCCTTTCAGAAACGAAACACAGAGGAACCACGCCATCCACCCGTCGCACTTCTATGATGCTGAGACCCGGTGAGAATCATCACTCGAAAGGACCCTCACATCCCTATTTTCATGGCACTACTATTTACAACAGTCAAGACAGAGAAGCCGCCAAAATGTCCATCTGGAGAAAAAGGAAGACGAAGTGGTACAGCTCTGAAGTGGAACACGACTCGGCTATAAAACAGAAGGGAACAGTGTGGCTGACAGCTGCATGGGCGGCCGGAGAGATGACCAGACTGAGTGAGGTAAGTCCGACAAGAAAGAGAATCATCACAAACCTCTTACGCATAGAATCTGTGACTTCATACAAAGGAACTAATTTACAAAACAAAAACAGACTAACATACATGGAATACAACTTTTGGTGATTTTTTAAATGGGAGGGGCCAGGGATAAAATGAGATTTTGAGATAAACATATACACACTAACTTATATCAAACAGATAATTAAAAAGAACTTACTTAATAGCATAAGGAACTCTACTAAACCTACTGTCACAACATTTGTGGGAATTAGAACCCCCCCACAAACAATAGTTACAAGTTATGTATAACTCAGTCAGGTTCCTATACACCTAGAAGAAACACAGCAATGGAGATCAACTCTACTCCAATATAAAATGCAAATGAAATTACAATAAAAAAAGAAAGTGGGGCATGAATGTTCTTACCTTGTGGCCGTTAAGTTTGTTTAGCTGCTCAGTTGTGTCTGACCCTTTCGTGACCCCAGGGACTATAGCCCCCCAGGCTCCTCTGTCCATGGGATTCCCCAGGCAAGAATACTAGGGAAGGCCTGTAGAGAGAGGTATCTTACATTCTACCTTGAATAACAGGGTACCATGAATACCCTGAATATTTACTGGAAGCACTGATGCTGAAGCTCCCATACTTTGGCCACCTGACATGAAGAGCCAACTCATTGGAAAAGACCCCGATGCTGGGAAAGACTGAGGGCAGCAGAAGGGGGTGGCAGAGGATGAGATGGTTGGATGGCATCACCAACTCAAGGGATGTGAGTTTGAGCAAACTCCAGGAGATAGTGAAGTTCAGGGAAGCTTGGCATGCTGCAGTCCGTAGGGTTGCAAAGAGTTGGACACGACTTAGTGACTGAACAACAACAATGAATATCATGTTAAAAAGAAAGAAAGTGTATAACCAGGGAAAACCTGTATTGGAGTGGGAAGGTAGACTCCCAGGACAAAGGAACTCAAGAGTGTGACATTAAGCAAAGTCCTATAGAAGGTAACCATGTTTGAATCAAATGTGGGAAACTTAAAGACACAGAATCAAAGCTTCAAGCTGTCCCATCAGGGGAGGGGTGGGGGAGAGACTCGCATAGTAATGCCCCCCCCATACCAGTGAATCCCTGGAGAAGGGCATGGCAACCCACTCCAGTATTCTTCCCTGGAGAATCCCATGGGCAGAGGAGCCTGGCAGGCTACAGTCCACGGGCTCATAAGGAGTTGACACAACTGAGCTTCATGCAAAAAGTGCAAAATACCGATCAGTGTCTGCCCCCAGGGGACATAAAATCCCAGGCTTTCTGTTGGCAGGCACATCCCTAGGGTATCTGTCAACAAAGACACAAAGGTGGTTTGCCATAGGAATGAAAGCACAGCAATACCAAGACTAATATGCAACTTTTAAAAATGGCAAGAGCTCCAAGGAAATCTGGGTAGAGACCTGACAGGTTCCGCTACATACACGTCTCCTGGTGCGCCAGTACAAGAACTGACTTTGGTTAACAGTAGGGCTACGTGCTCACTTTACAGGTTACCTACTGATTTCCCCAAATTATACTCCCAGCAGCAAGGTGACATTTAACAGACCCTGCTGGTCTACAGCCTTCACAACCTGGCAAGTGGAACTGTGGTCCCCAGACCATCAGCATCAACTAAGAAATCTGTTAGAAACGTAGCTCCACAGACTCCCTGCAGATCTGCTGAGTCAGAAGCTGCAATGTTAAAAGATCATTTGATGTTCAAAAAAAGTCTGATAACTCCAGTGACACGGAGCAGGGCTTCTCGAATATTAATATGACTCCCTTAAAGATCAGGGATTATTTTTGCCACTTGAATGTCAAGTGAACTCTCTCAGCATGGTCTTGATTTGACTCCCGCTAATTGGGTTGAACTTAATGTTCCATACCTGTTGGCCATGCTGTCTCTTCTGTAAAATGCCCGTTTTGTACCTTTTGTCCGTTTTCCCACTGTGTTATTATGATTTGTCATTCACTGGATACTCTTCATTAGTTATCTGTGTTGCATAAAATCCTCTCTCAGTTTATAATCAGCCTTTTTTTTTTTGCTATTTTTAAGGTGCTTTGCTATCACAGAGGAGGGTCTTGATGTCGACACAGTTTAACCAACCCTTCCTTTCTGTGTTTAAGAACCCCTGCCACATCCCAGGGTCTGAAAAGCGTCCACCGGTGGACAGGTCTGAGCCTCCAGGTGCTGTCTGTTCATATGTTGTCCGGCAGTAAGTGCTCGGGGCCATCGGCCACGGTGGGAGCACCTGGGGACACAGTTCTACTGGGACAAATGCCCATGTTGTCCCAGGCTCAGCTGCACTTTCTGCTAAGCATGTTGACATTTAGGGCTTTTTCCCACAGGGAACTGAGGCTTGTAATGTGTGTTAAAGTCCCAAATTTAATTTCTTCCCTCACAAGCTTTGCCTTCTGAACCCACCAGCCCACAAATACACTCTGGTTTGAGAAACCAAAGACTCCTGCATCACTCAGTTCAGTCACTCAGTCATATCTGACTCTTTGCAACCTCATGGACTGCAGCACACCAGGCTTCCTTGTCCATCACCAACTCCGGGAGCTTGCTCAAACTCAGCTTTTTTAATAGTCCAACTCTCACATCCATACATGACTACTGGAAAAACCATAGCTTTGACTAGATGGACCTTTGTCGGCAAAGTAGTGTCTCTGCTTTTTAATATGTTGTCTAGGTTGGTTATAGCTTTTTTTCAAGGAGCACACATCTTTTAATTTCATGGGTGCAGTCACCATCTGCAGTGATTTTGGAGCCCACAAAAATAAAGTCTGACACTGTTTCCACTGTTTCCCCATCTATTTCCCAAGAAGTGATGGGACCAGATGCCATGATCTTAGTTTTCTTAATGTTGAGCCTTAAGCCAATTTCTTCACTCTACTCTTTGACTTTCAGCAAGAGGCTTTTTAGTTCCTCTTCACTTTCTGCCATAAGGGTGGTGTCAACTTCGCATTTGAGGTTATCGATATTTCTCCCAGCAATCTGGATTCCAGCTTGTGCTTCATCCAACCTGGCACTTCCCATGAAGTTAAATAAGCAGGGTGACAATATACAACCTTGAGGATACCTTTCCCAATTTGGAACCAGTCTGTTGTTCCATGTCCAGTTCTAACTGTTGCTTCCTGACCTGCATACAGATTTCTCAGGAGGCAGATCAGGTGGTCTGGTGTTCCCATCCCTTTCAGAATTTTCCAGTTTATTGTGATCTACACAATCAAAGGCTTCAGCATCGTCAATAAAGCAGAAGTAGATGTTTTTCTGGAACTCTCTTGCTTTTTCGATGAACCAACAGATGTTGGCAATTTGATCTCTAGTTCCTCTGCCTTTTCTAAATCCAGCTTGACCATCTGGAAGTTGATAATTCATGTACTGTTGAAGCCTGGCTTGGAGAATTTTGAGCATTACTTTCCTAGCATGTGAGATGAGTGCAATTGTGTAGTAGTTCGAGCGTTCTTTGGCATTGCCTTTCTTAGGGATTGGAATGAAAACTGACCTTTTCCAATCCTGTGGCCACTGCTGAGTTTTCCAAATTTTCTGGCACATTGAGTGCAGCACTTTAACAGCATCATCTTTTAGGATTACTAGCTCTTTTTATTTGCGACTCACCGTAGCCAGCAGGAATGACACTCAGAATGCCTTCCTTCCAGAAAACCTTCCATCACCCAGGGCGTGCTGACCCACCACTCCTATCCGCTAGCTGGTCTCAGGCCCTTCCTTGGACTCCCCTGGCTCCCCCAGGCCCCGCCTCCCTTGTGGAGCACATCACGTGACTCGCCTGGCTTTCCACACACCCCCAGCCCCTGCCTCCCTTGTGAACTGCGAGTGGCTTGCCTGTATCAGGTGCCGCACGGATCGGCAGCTGTCAGCGTCAGCTCCCCGCTCTGACCCCTCTCCTGGCACACTCTTCACATCTTAATCACCATTTACGCATAGATGAGCTGTGTTGTTTTTCCCAACACCGTCCAGGACGTTTCTAATGCATGTGTATTTGAGATCTCCTCTTAGCTATTTGCACAACCTCAATTCAGCCAGGTTAAGGTGGTCTCTGGAGAAGGAAATAGCAACCCACTCTGGTACTCTTGCCTGGAGAATCCCATGGCAATGGCGTCGCAAGAGTTGGGCACAACTGAGCAGCTAAACCACCACCCATGAGGTGATCTCAGCAGCTTCCCTCCCCTCCGAGCTGACCACATGCTGCTCCCTCTGAACAAGGCTTCCCTTTCAGTTCAGCTGTTCTGCCGGAAGAGCGGCTCTGGGCCTGCCAGAGCAGGACAAGTCCCCCACAGGGGTGTCGGTGAGACGGAGCTGCTTGCCCCTCCGTGCTCGCCTCAGCTGTGCTTTGATGTCTGCTCCTGGTTTAAGGTCTGCCTGTCCCCAACCGAACCCCATCAGTCTGTGGGCTCCAGGGAGCCTGGGTTTTTGTTTTTCCCACCACTGTACTTCCCATGACTACAGTGTCACCTATACAGTCGGCACTTACCGAAGTAATGAACACTTTGAATCATTGAGAACGTTTCCTAAAAACATCTCCACATTTTCCTCACCCCGCCCTAACCACAGCAAAATTCACGGGGACCAGGCTGCTGACATGTGTTTAACATTTGGGGAGAAAAAATTTTCCAGCTGATACCAGTACCATTCCCTCTTGGATTATCAGTCCAAGGATTCCAAATTAAATTGGTGGTATTACTCCAAGTCCCTTCTGTTGCCTAAGAGAAAACAGTCGATGAGCTTAGCATTTGAATTGTTATGAATGCAAAGTAAGCATCAGAGATAAATAGACAGAAGGGAAGGTGAGTGACAGACTATTCCAGGATGTGTACTGAGAACAAGATGCATTTCAGTGACCCACCCCACCACACCACCATAGCATAATGTAGTGACCGATGAAGCGAGGTCGCTAAGTCATGTCCGACCCTTTGCGACCCCACAGATTATACAGTCCATGGACTTCTCCAGGCCAGAATACTGGAGTAGGTAGCCTTTCCCTTCTCCAGGGGACCTTCCCAACCAGGGAGAGAACCCAATTCTCCCGTATTACAGAGCCACAGGGGAAGCCCAGTGACCGATGACCCTGAATCAAAACATGTAAGGATTTATCAGTGCACTTCTGGAATGTACCCGATGTACTCAGGGCTGAGCAGGAGAGGTGGAGGAATCAAAGGAAGTACAAGACACTTGATAGGGACTCAACCAGTATTTACTGAGGTACCTAACCAGAGGAATGGAAACACAGTATGGTTCCTGCCCTCTGGTACTTATAGTGTAACTGGAAGACTATAATTATATAAAAGAAATTTAAAAATTATTAAGTATAGAACACCTGCAGATGAGTTTGCTCGTTAAGTCACTGGAGCCCTGGCACCTCTGACGCGGCTGACAGCGTCTGCCCGGGAGCACCCACGCGGCTGAGTCTCACCGTGCCAGTTCAAGTCCTCACTCCAACTCCCACCACTCTGATGTCGGCGGGAGGGGGCACAGTGTAAAGGGGGCACCGCTCAACGTGTGCAGACACACAACTGAATGCTAGCGTCTGGGATTCACTCCTCAGTGTCAGCATTTCAAGTGGCACCTGCTTCCTTCCTGGCCACCAGCCAAGGCGGCCTCGGGAGGAGCAGAGAGGGGAGCCGGCCCCGGGGTCAGCGCTGGCAAGGTGCATCCCGTCTGCGGGAGCCTGAGACTGCCCAACTGCTGCTTTCCTACCCGGTCAGCTCTGCATGGCACTGCCACGTCTGCACTGAGCAGACAACCTGGTTGATAACAGAAACCTGCTGACCTTTTTACCTCCTAAATAGACTTCTCTCCAAGTAAAGACTACTTTGAAGATCAGTTTATAAGAATTTTTAAGGAATCACGAATCTTGATTTAGAACACAGATTTGACTTAATTATTTTTATCAGTCTGCATTTATTTATTCATACTTTTTATTTATTCATACTTTTGTATCGACTTTCAATATAAAATTAATCTGTTTACATAAAATCATGTTCAGCTCCAATAAAACTGTAAAGAAATTACTTTTTAAACTGCAATATTTAAAACATTTGAAACGATAATAAAAATCAACATGAACCCAGTGATATTTAAAATTATGCTATTCTCACAAAAGAGATCAATGCAAAATAGGTATCATCTGATGTTTTCACTCAATTTGTGTCATTCGTAATCTCAGACAAGTATTTTCATTCAAGACTAATGCTTTACCTGCTCCTTGTAAAGACACTGCACTCAATGTTATTGCATATTTACTAATGCTTGTTCACAATTATTAATTTTCTAAAACATCACATAAGAATTATAGTCATTAATGCAAAAATTATTAACTTTTAAAATGTCATTATTTCTTATGCTGTTTTTAGGAAGCCAGCTAAATTGAGAGTTTTGAGGAATTAAAAAAAAAACACACAACCCAAGAAACACCAGTTCCACATCCTAAGCTGATGAGGTCTACGCAACTCACAGCTGGACCAGGTACTAAAACCAAGGGTTAACCACATCATCCCTGAGATCTCCACAGGACACGCCAGCCGTCCACACCTGCTGCTCCGTCGCTCAGCTGTGTCCAGGCCTTTGTGGCCCATGGACTGTGCCCACCAGGCTCCTCTGTCCAGTGTGGTCTGTTGTGCCCAGCTGCTCACTGAGGCGCAGTGCCCCTCCAAGAAACCAGGCTGCACGGTCACGTCTGTGTCTAACTGTTCTTCTCAACCTGTGTGACAGCTGACTGTTCAGGGAAGGGCAAAGGGCTACAGTGTTTAACTCCAGCAGGCCTGCTAAGGCACCTGCCTGATGCCCTTCAGTCCTGTTTTCGTGTACTTGTTTAACTTGCACTTGGCCTGCCGGGTTAACTGCTAGAGTATTCGGCCCAATATAGCTGAGAGGGTCAATTCCTAGGCAGGTTGATAAGAAGTCCAAGGGTCCCCGAGGAGAGAGGGCTGGGGTTCTCAAGGAAGAGGAAAGGACAAAAACATTTTTTTCCTCTGCATTCCTTAGTCTTCCTCACATAAAACATTTTTTTCTTTAAGCCCAGAACTGATGATTACACAACAGACAACTCAGTTTAAACTCTGTTCTAAGGATTATGTAACAACAATGTATCCTGCTTGAGGACAGTTTCTCCTTCCTGAAAACCTTCTGACTAATCCTGATATCTTAAAATGTATATTATGGGAGGATATATATTATGGGGTCTGGTAGGATCTTTCTATTGTTAAGTTCTAATTCCGTTATCCTAAAATGTAAATTGTGGGAGTGGGTCTGATAAAATTTTCACAAACTTGAGATATTCTTTTGATTTATTGTAATAATTAATTAAAAAGTATATAACTCCCTTGCTAACACTAGTGAGGGGGGCATTCTCCCTTCTGATGTTTATGTCAAGCTTTTTCAGTCCCTTTCCGCTTTAATAAAACTCTGCTATGCTAAAGCTCTTGAGTAATCAATCCTGATCCCGAAGCTAAATCTTCGGAGATCACGAATCCAACACCGTTCACAGTAAGCTACCACAACAAAGTATCTAACGACAATCAGACCACGTAATTTTTCCCACTTTTGTAACAAAATGCATGAATGAAGATAACATCTGTTTATATTACTTGCAAAATGTCTAGACAGTTGGCCCTCTGCATCGGGCTTCTACATCCATGGGTTCAACCAACTATGGATAGAAAATAAATTTTTTTAAAGTTTTAAAATTTCTAAATATTTTTTTTAAGTTCTAAAACTCAACTATTTACATAGCATTTACACTATTTCAATTATTTACACAGCATTTACACTGTGTTAGCTGATATATGTAATCTAAGAATGATTTAGATTTGGGCTTCCCTGGTGGCTCAGTAGTAAAGAATCCACCTGCCAATGCAGGAGACTGAGGAGACAAGGGTTCGATCCCTGGGTCAGGAAGATCCCTTGGAAAAGGAAATGGCAACCCACTCCAGTATTCTTGCTGGGAAAATTCCATGGACAGAGAAGCCTGGCGGGCTACAGTGTGACAGGCTGCAAAGAGTCGGACACAGCTTAGCCACTGAACAGCAACAGAGATGACATGCAGTATACTGAGGTTACACGCAGACACTGGACGCTGCTTTCTGTAGGGGCGGGAACATCTGAAGACCCCAGGGCTCCTGAGGCTCCTCCCTGCAGACACTAAGGAGGGACCGTACGCTAACACTGTGTCATTAGAAAACGCGGCTGCTCTCACACTGTTCTTCCCAGACATATTTGTATGAAGACAGAAATCAACGTCTGAAGCATCAGCAGGTTTGATTGGCAAACACGGGTATAACAGAGACTGCCCGTGACTCCAACGACAGTGAGAGGGGTCGGCTACATGGCGAGCTGCAGGCCGCCATCCACCACCAGGACGTGCCCTGTCACATACGGAGACTCTAAAAGAAACACGACCGCCTGAGCCACATCAAGGGGGTCTCCAAACCTCCCCAGAGGGATATTCTTCTTTAAATGTTCTTCTTTCAAGTCTTTCGTCATATCTGTGTGAATGAATCCTGAAAGAGAAATGTGCGCCTCTTTAGTTGAAAAGGGTAGACACTAAAAAACACTTGCTCAATTAAAAAAATTCACTGCTAGAAATTTGAGATCATTAATAAACCTCGTTTTAGGAAACAGAATTTTGCTAATAATCAAATATTCAAGTCTTTATTTTTTATTCAGTTTAATTCAATGAAGAGTTACTCAACACTAAAGTATCTGACCACCAAATATTTGGTCCAACTCTTAGCACAATATAAGTGGATGGATACAAACATGAATAAGAATTCAATTCCTCGATTCCATTCCTAAAGTTGACGCTTCAATACTTCGGCCACCTGATGTGAAGAGCTGACTCATCGGAAAAGACCCTGATGCTGGCAAAGACTGAAGGCAGGAGGAGAAGGGGACGACAGAGGATGAGATGGCTGGATGGCGTCACTGACTCAATGGACATGAGTTTGAGCAAGCTCTGGGAGCTGGTGATGGACAGGGAAGCCTGGCGTGCTGCGGTCTGTGGGGTCTCAGAGTCGGCTATGACTGAAAGAACCTGTAAGTCAGGGAGCCCAGCAATGCTGCCGGTCCAGAGTTGGGGCAGAGGCCAGGCCGTGAGGAAGGCAGCCGTCCCTGGTGCTGGCATCTGCTCCTGGACACTGATGCTGGACACGGAGAGTAGGAACCTGTCCCAAACCCAGGCACTGTTCTCTCACTGCCAGAAGCCTTTTTTTTCCCCCAAATAATAGACTTTATTTTTTAGAGCAGCTGCAGGTTTACAGAAAGTTGAGGGAGTCCCCACACAAGCCCATATCACACTGCCTTCCCCCAGCACCCCCTATATTAACACCCCGCCTGAGTGTACTACATGATGGACATCAGTGGCACAGCAGACAGTCACGGCTCACGTCAGGGTTCACCCGCTGGGTTGTACAGCTGTTTGGTTTTGACAAATGCATCACACCGTGTATTCACCACTACACCCTCATGGACAACAGTTTAACTGCCCTAAGCCTCTATCTGCAGCTTCTTAAAATTCATACATATCATCTCCCAAAGTCAAATAAAATAAAATAACATGAAGGAATCGAATCAAAACCATGAAGCTAATCTCTAGCAATAAACCAGTCCAGGCCCCTACCAAATTTCGCTATTATTTTATGCTGCAGCCCGTGAACTACAAGATCCTGAATTACAAATACATTTCCACCCAGGGCACTGCATACAAACAGGCCCCCGGACTCTGTCAGGCCTCAGAAGACCTGTGCGGGTGTCAGTAGTCTGTAAACATCCCACGCACCCATGTTTGTGCCTGTACTGTTCCCCAACCTCTGCTCCCTCCTCGACTCCAGCGGACTCTCTCCCAAAGCAATCTGCCGTTTTACGAAGCTCTGGAAATTCTGCTTTACTGCTCATTTTACTACATACACATTTGCAATGCCTTTCAAGCTGGGCTATAAAAATGACAAAGCCCGGTGGGTGCCACTGTGCGAAGATGATGTCACTGGGACCGCCACTGACCAGGTCAAGGCTTCGGCGGCTGCAAAGCCGTCTCTCCTGAAGCCAGCGAGGGAACCGAGGGACAGGAGCTCAGCCGAGAACGTGGGTGCGGCTGCTGCGCTTCCACATCCGTGACAGAATGCTCGGTACACTTCTTACAGACAGGAACGGCTTAGGAACCCAACTGTCCAGTGAGGGTTTGTATTTGTTGGCTCCCAAGGAAATGAACTTCCTTTACTCATTGTTCGCTCGCTATGTTGCTGCTGTTTAGTCACTCAGTCATGTCAGCCTCTCTCAGGACTGCAAGGACTGTGGCCTGCCAGGCTCCTCTGTCCATGGGATTCTCCAGGCAAGAATACTGGGGTGGGCTGCCATTCCCTTCTCCAGGGGATCTTCCCGACTCAGAGATCAAACCCAGGTCTCCTGCATTGGCAGGTGCGATTCTTTACCACTGAGCCATCAGGGAAGCCCTGGCTTGCTTACTGTTTTACTTCTGAACAGGCTGATCTATAGCAGAGATCTTACACTTAAATAAGACACCAGGATGTCAGCCTCTTTCAGGCACCAGCAGCTGCAGGATAAAGCCCCCTGCTTAGGTGTCTATTCTCTGACACAGGTTCCTAGGACCTAGAGAGAATCAAAATAATCCCAGACACTTTTTTAGGGAGATAAAACAAGATTGCTGCCAAAAGCTAGACCAAGCTCTTGACCAGAACAAATGCGTGTGTCCTAACATTGCACCTGTAAAACTGCACAGGGAGGCGGCGTGACAGGCCGCTGCCCACGGAACAGCAGCTGAGAGCAGCGCAAGCTGCGTCTGCCCCGTGTAGCTGCCAAGCTCCTGCAAGCACCTGCCAGCCAGACTCTGTCCCAGTCATGAACATAAAAGCTCCATCAGCTAAAAAGACGGGGAGAGGGAGCGCAACACTCAGGGTCCCCACAGAAATCCGTGACTGCTGTGCCACCTGTCCAAATGTCGAAGGACCACACCCTTTGGTCCTCGAGGGTCAGCCCCCAGGTGACTCTCACTCCGTGCGGGCCAAAGAAACCACGCCCAAGTACTGTCAGTGCTAGCAGCTGAGCCAGAAAGGATCAGACACAGCAACAGAGTGCCCTGAGCAGCACAGGTTCAACAACTCCCCGCGCCCCCGCGAAACACACCGCCGGCTCCTACTTCAGGCGTTACAGGGCGCAGCAATCACAGCAGCCCACGCTCCTGTGGACAGACGGGAGGCAGCCGAGGGGCTGCGGGGGCTGGGGCAGCTGAGGGAAATGGGACTGCTGAATGCCCGTGGCTCCAGGGCTGCTTTGGGGACGAGGAAAATACGATGTTCTCAAGTGGGTCACAGTGATGATGGAACAAGCGTGTGACTGCACTAAACCCAGCACATCAGACACTCGAAATGGGCGAATCACGGCATGTCAGTCATACTGCCATAAAGCTACTCTTTAAAAAGTAAGACAGTCCTACATGTAATAACACGGAGTCGACTCCAACGCAGACTGCTCTCTGAGGGAACCAAGGGCCAGCACCCCCAACAGTCTGATCCCTCTGTGCCCGACACACACGTCGCTGCAGCCACCCAGCCGGGGCCACCAGCAACTGCATCGCGGGGCCCTGAGGCCTCCGGGCAGACACGCACAGGCCGCCGCCTCCCGCAGGCCGTGCCCTGCAGGACCGCCACCCCAACACCGCACCTGCGGGGGGCTCGGGATGGGCACACAAGACTGCCCGATGTTAGCTGAGGGCGCGGCAGAGGGGTGACTTCAGGGAGCCCAGACTCTCGCATCTCCACACACAGAGAAGCACTAAATTCCTTAATCTGAGAGGTCTAGATTTCTCTAATGAACAGTAGTCTTGTGATGTTCTGACTACCTGGTTGTCGTCACAAAAACTCCCATGTATCTTGGCTCTTTGCACCAGTCCCTCAGAGCTATCTCAGAGGCTGCCTCATGGACAGAACACACACACACATTAACGGCTTATAAAAAATACAGAGAAAACTCCACACACACCACACACAACACTTTACTAGCTTAAAAGTGAAATACAGAGAAAACCAGCTGCAGAGGTTGCCTCTGAGGAAGGCACTGAATGACTAAAGACAACGCACCTTTCACTTTAAGCTTCTCTGTACTTTTGAATTTTGTATCACATGTTTGTATTATCTATTGGAAACACAGTTTTAAAAGTAATGTATCCAAAATAGATAGTTTCAATTTATCAAATAGTCTGTTTCTCATGTTCAATAATAATCAGTAACATTTATCAACAATGGGAAATTTATAGCTAATGTTATACCAAAATTAGCAACTAACTTATCTTTAAAAAGTTAAAAATCATTAGGAAGCAAATGATAGGCTAATTTATTAGTTTGCTTGTTCTTTGTTTTTCCTATTATGATTTTTTATTAGAGAAACGAAAACCAAAACCACAATGATACCACCTCACACCAGTTAGAATGATCATCATCAAAAAGTCTACAAACAATAAATGCTGGAGAGCCTGTGGAGAAAAGAGAACCCTCTTGCACTGCTGGTGGGAATATAAACTGATACAGCCACTACGGAAGACGGTATGGAGATTCCTTAAAAAACTAGGAATAAAACCACCATATGACCCAGCAATCCCACTCCTAGGCATACACTGAGGAAACCAAAACTGAAAAAGACCACATGTAATCCAGTGCTGACTGCAGCACTACTTACCACAGCTAGAACACGGAAGCAACCTAGGTCTCCACTGACAGATGAATGGATGAAGAAGCTGTGGTACAGGTACACAGTGGAATATTACTCAGCCATAAAAGGGAACACATGTGAGTCAGTTCTGATGACTCAATGGATGAACCTAGAGTCTATTATTCAGAGTGAAGTAAGTCAGAAAGAGAAAGATAAATATCGTCTACTAATGCATGTATACAGAATCTAGAAAGATGGTACTAAAAAATTTATTTTCAGGGCAGCAATGGAGAACAGACCTATGGACATGGAGAGAGGGAAGGAGAGGGGGAGATGTATGGAAAGAGTAAAGTGGAAACTTACATTACTGTATGTGAAATAGATAGCCAACGGGAATTTAATGTATGATTCAGGTAACTCAAACGGAGGCTCTGTACCAACCTAGAGGGGTGGGATGAGAGGGAGGTGGGAGGGAGGTTCAACAGGAAGGGACATACGTATACCTATGGCTGATTCATGTTACTGTTTGACAGAAAACAACAAAATTCTGAAAGCAATTATCCTTCAATTAAAAAACATAAAAATTTTAATTCTGATGTTTCTCAGCTCTGTTCAAATATCTGAAGAATCTGGTTGAAAACACTATCTAAAATTAATAAATAATCCACAGAATCAACTAGATGCTACCATCTCAGCTTGTACTTTGCTCCTGATTAATGAAGTACATTCCTACCAGGCTTATAGCATAGTCAATATCATACATTACACTACAGCCAATAGAATATAACAAAGGTCACTCTACTCAATGTGCACATTTCTGGCAACAGGTTTCTTCTTTCCTGCAGTGTAAACTCCACTGGAAAGTATTATCTCTAGAAAGGCTATACAAGCACACTTCGCTAATACTCATAAAATTTCCCTTTGGACACAAACTGGATTTGCACTGTTTAGTCTGTTGCCTTGACAACTAATTGACTGACAAAATTAAGCATTCCTTCTCCAGCGTTTCCATAGCATCATGCGGGTACCTACTTTGCATTCATCATGTGGCAGGGTAATCATCTGTTTACACGCCTGCCTTTCCCACTGCACTTAGTTCCCTGTGACACAAATACCTTATTCGTGTTTGTAATCTGGAGCACTGCCAGCCCTGGCACACGGGACACACTCGGGGGGTCTGCTGAATGAGTTACTAGAAGTGAGGCAGACTTGCATCACGCTCAAACCATGCAGCGTGCAGCTCACCATGACCCAGAGCTGACTCTTCATCACCCACACCACTGCAATCCAAAAAGTGGGAAGCACATGCGAGGCCTCCCAAACCACAAATCATCTACTCCACACATGGAAGTCGGCTAACACGAACACCCAACCAGGCTGCTCGAAGTGCACCTGCTGACGGCACTGCCGAGGCCACAGGGCAGCTTCGGGATCATCTCTAAAAAAAGAATGCACCTCTATCGAGTCACTTCTCAAATGTTTATGGATCTGGAGCTAGTGTCTGACTAGAGAACCAACGGGGACGCAGGCACACTCCTGGCAGCGCCCCGGTCCCTGCTGGTCGGCAGAGCAGCCCCAGGCGGCCCCAGCCCCGACGAGCCGCCAGCGCACTGGCCGCAGTGCCCTCGGCAAGCTGGGACCGAGGGCCCATGGCAACCAGCAAAAGTACCGAAGGGTATTCATTGTCTTCGAAAGCTCAATAACCAAGCCTACCATCACACCAGCTCACGAGTGATAACACAAATTTGAGCTGTAGCACCTTTTTATTAGTCTCAACTAATCCAGGCAATATTTACAAACTAGCAATTTGTCCAAAGGCAAATAACATAAAGGTAAAAGTCATCAAATTGGAAAATCCAGACAGTTTAGAAAGACCATATTATGAAAAACACAAAAACACCTAAAGTTTGTAATGATATAAAAAGAATCACACAGAGGCCCTTCACTCACTTAAGCAGCAACTACAGCTACAATCACTGTTCAAATCTACTACTTCAGAGTCACTTTTCAAAAGAATTTCTCCCTCCTGAGCCTGGGTAAAACACCTTTTTTCCTTCAAAGTTTTCTTTGTGTTGAAATTCTAATGTGAATACAGGGTAGCCCTCTGAGGCACGATGACACCCAGTGAAAGGCATCTTCTCCATTTTGAAAACAAACGCATGTGATCTGTGGTGTTAATATTTTCTTCTCTGTGCAAACACTGGCTGTCCGGAGCACAGGCCGACCTCGTTTTAGGGGGCCTTGCAGATACTGCATTTTTTCTTTTTTTTTGCCAGTTGCAGGTCTGTCGTAACTCTGGATCAAGCAAGTCTATCAGTGCCATTCTTCAACAGCCTTGCTCAGTTCATGACTCTGGGTCACACTCTGGCGATCTTACAGCATTTCTGACTTTTCACTGCTACTGTATTTGTTGTGGAGTCTGAAATCAGAGACCTTTGATGTCAGCACTACAGCCTGACTCACTCAAAGTTCAGATGATGGTTAGCATTTTTTAGCAATCAAGTATTTTTTAGTTTATTTTTAGCTGGGGGATAACTGCTTTACAATGTCGTGCTGGTCTCTGCCGTTCAACATCAATCAGCCACAGGTACACACATCAACCCTCCCTTGTGATCCTGCCTCCCACCCACCCGCCCATCTCAACTCTCCAGGTTGTCAAAGAGCAGCGGGCTGAGCTCTCTGTGTTACACAGAACCTTCCCATTAGCCATCTATGTTACATACAGTAACACACGTTTCAAGGCTTCTCTCCCAATTCATGCCCCGCTTCCCTCATGTACTCTGTGTCCATAAGTCTATTCTCTTTGTGTATATCTCTACTGCTGCCCTGCAAAATAGGTTCATCAATAGCTTTTTTCTAGATTCCATATATATGTTTTAATATCTGATATTTGTTCTTCTCTTTCTGACTTACTTCATAGGCTCTGGGTTCATCCACCTCAGTTCAACAGAATCAAATTCATTCCTTTTTATGGCTAAGTAATACTCCATTGTATAATAGGACATGGAGACCACTTTCTCCCCCACAAATTCATCAAAAGATCATTTGAATGCTGAGCAACTTCCACAAAACAAATTCTGAACTCTGGCAGAGGACATCAGGCACCCAGAAAGGCAGCCCATTCTCTTTGAAAGGAGGAAGGAGAAAATATAAAAGACAAAAAGAGAGACAAAAGAGTTAGGGACGGAGACGTGCCCTGGGGAAGGAGTCGTGAAGGAGGAGAAGTTTCCACACAGTAGGAAACTCTCTCACAGACGGGTGTGTGGGGAGTCTTGGAATCTCAGAGGGCAACATAACCAGAAAAAAAAAAAAAAAACCCTACAGAATACACACCTAACCACAGGTGTGGAAAAGAGAACTTCCGAGGAAAGTCTCTAACCTAACAACCTACCATGTAGCCTGGCCCTCTCAGAGAACAAAGGACTGAGCGAATACCAAAGACTACCAAACAGAGCTGGCCGGCGCCTCCCCGCCGGGAGGCAGAGAGGCAGGCTTGAGCAGCTGGAAGGCAGGGGGCTGCCACAACCTCAGCCCCAGAACATCTTCCACCAAACTGTGAGCAGGCTCACAGCTGTTAACCACATCTTCCTGAGATCCTGGTTGACATCCGCCAGGAGGGTCACAGCCTGAGATGGGCTCCCCAGAGGAGACATATGGCACACTTGAGACAGTGCTCTCGTGGTGCACCCGGAAACCTGGGCAGCCGGGACCGGGGAGGTGGTTAAGACACACAGCCCACCTAGGACAGGGCGCCCACCAAGCACCTGGTCGCCTGAGCTGCCCAGACCTGGGAAGGGGGAAGGGCACAAAACACACGCCCAACCCACAGAGACTGAGCCAGAACCGTGTCTGAGTGTCTTCTGTAGAGGCACAGGTCAGCAGCGGCCTGCCGCAGGGGCTCTGGGTGCAGCAGACCTGGCTGGGGCAGAAGCCCTAATGGAGGAGGTCGCCATCAACCCCACCATGGAGCTGCCAGGACTGGGAAACAGACCTTTGGAGGGCACAGACAAAACCTTATGCACCAGGACCCAGGAGAAAGGAGCAGTGTCCCCACAAGAGAATGACCCAGACTTGCCTGTGAGTGGTCAGGAGTCTCCAGGGGAGGCCTGGGTCGGAGGTGACCTGCTTCAGGGTCGGAGCACTGAGTGCGGCAGTGCACGCCTGGGGCCTTGGAAGGAGGTCGCTGTGATCCTCATTGCCTCCACCACAGGTTGGCCCCAGGTCAAGCAACAGGGAGGGAACGCAGCCCTGCCCATCAACAGAAAACTGGACTAAAGATTTACTGAGCATGGCCCCGCCAATCAGAACAAGACCCAGTTTCCCCCTCAGTCAGTCTTACCCATTAGGAAGCTTCCATAAGCCTCTTATCCCTATCCATCAGAAGGAAGACAGAAAGAAAATCATAATCACAGAAAACTAGCCAAACTGATCACATGGACCACAGCCTTGTCGAGCTCAATGAAACTACGAACCATGCCGTGTAGGGCCACCCAAGACGGACGGGTCATGGTAAGAGTTCTGACAAAACGGGGTCCACTGGAGAAGGGAATGGCAAAGCACTTCAGCATTCTTGCTTTGAGAAGCCAATGAACAGTATGAAAAGGCAAAATGATAGAACATGAAAGATGAACTCCCCAGGTCAGTAGGTGCCCAATATGCTACTGGAGATAAATGGAGAAATAACTCCAGAAAGAATGAAGAGACAGAGCCAAAGCAAAAACAACACCCAGTTGTGGATGTGACTTTATGATGAAAGTAATGTCAGATGCTGTAAACAGAAATACTGCATAGGAACCTGGAATGTTAGGTCCAAGAATCAAGGCAAATTGGAAGTGGTCAAACAGGAGATGGCAAGAGTGAATGTCGACATTTTAGGAAAATCAGCGAACTGAGATGGACTGGAATGGGTGAATTTAACTCAGATGACCAATATATCTACTACTGTGGGCAGGAATCCCTTAGAAGAAATGGAGTAGCCATCAGAGTCAACAAAAGAATCCAAAATGCAGTACTTGGATGCAATCTCAAAAACGACAGAATGATCTCTGTTCATTTCCAAGGCAAACCATTCAATATCACAGTAATCCAAATCTATGCAGTAATGCTGAAAAAGCTGAAGTTCAACGGTTCTAAGAAGACCTACAAGACCTTCTAGAACTAACACCCCAAAAAAATGCCCTCTTCATTATAGGGGACTGGAATACAAAAGTAGGAAGTCAAGAGATACCTGGAATAACAGGCAAGTTTGGCCTTGGAGTACAAAATGAAGCAGGGCAAAGGCTAACAGAGTTTTGCCAAGAGAATACACTGGTCATAGCAAACACCCTCTTCCAACAACACAAGAGAAGACTCTGCACATGGACATCACCAGATGGTCAACACCAAAATCAGAATGATTATATTCTTTGCAGCCAAAGATGGACACGCTCTATATAGTCAGCAAAAACAAGACCGGGAGCTGACTGTGGCTCAGATCATGAACTCCTTATTGCCAAATTCAGACTGAAATTGACGAAAGTAGGGAAAGTCACTAGACCATTCAGGAAAGACCTACATCAAATCCCTTAAAATTATACACTGGAAATGACAAATAGATTCAAGAGATTAGATCTGATAGACACAGTGCTTGAAGAATTATGGACTGAGGCCATGACACTGTATAGGCGGCAGTGATTAAGACCATCCCCAAGAAAAAGAAATGCAAAATGGCAAAATGAGGTGGCGTTACAAACAGCTGAGAAAAGAAGAGAAGGCTAAAGGCAAAGGAGAAAAGGAAAAATATATCCATCTGAATGGAGAGTTCCAAAGAATAGCAAGGAGAGATAAGAAAGCCTTCCTCAGTGATCAATGCAAAGAAATAGAGGAAAACAATAGAATGGGAAAGACTAGAGATTTTTTCAAGAAAATCAGAGATACCAAAGGAACATTTCATGCAAAGATGAGCACAATAAAGGACAGAAATGGTATGGACCTAACAGAAGCAGAAGAGATTAAGAAGAGGTGGCAAGAATACACAGAAGAACTATACAAAAAAGATCTTCATGACCCAGATAACCACAACAGTGTGATCACTCACCTAGAGCCAGACATCCTGGAAGGTGAAGTCAAGTGGGCCTTAGGAAGCATCACTACGAACAAAGCTAGTGGAGGTGATGGAATTCCAGTCGAGTTATTTCACATCCTAGAAGATGATGCTATGAAAGTGCTGAACTCAATATGCCAGCAATTCTAGAAAACTCAACAGTGGCCACGGGATTGGAAAAGGTCAGTTTTCATTCCAATCCCAAAGAAAGGCAATGCCAAAGAATGTTCAAACTACCACACAATTGCACTCATTTCACATGCTAGCAAAGTAATGCTCAAAATTCTCTAAGCCAGGCTTCAACAGTACATGAACCATGAACTTCCAGATGTTTAAGCTGGTTTTAGAAAAGGCAGAGGAACCAGAGATCAAATTGCCAACATCCACTGGATCACCGAAAAAGCAAGAGTTCCAGAAAAACATCTACTTCTGCTTTTTTGACTATGTCAAAGCCTCTGATTATGTGGATCACAACAAAGTGTGGAAAATTTTTTAAGAGATAGGAATACCAGACCACCTGACCTGCCTCCTGAGAAACCTGTACACAGGTCAAGAAGCAACAGTTAGAACTGGACATGGAACAACAGACTGGTTCCAAATCAGGAAAGGAGTACATCAAGGCTGTATATTGTCACCCTGCTTATTTATCTTACATGCAGAGAACATAATGAGAAATGCTGGGCTGGATGAAGCCCAAGCTGGAATCAAGATTGCCAGGAGAAATCTCAATAACCTCAGATATGCAGACGACACCACCCTTATGGCAGAAAGTGAAGAACTAAAGAGCCTCTTGCTGAAAGTGAAAGAGGAGAGTGAAAAAGCAGCCTTAAAGCTTAACATTCAGAAAACTAAGATCATGGCATCTGGTCCCATCACTTGATGGCAAATAGATGGGGAAACACTGGAAACAGTGACAGACTTTTATTTTGGGGGGCTCCAAAATACTGCAGATGGTGACTGAAGCCATGAAATTAAAAGACACTTGCTCCTTGGAAGAAAAGCTATGACCAACCTAGACACATATTAAAAAGTAGAAACATTAGTTTGCCAACAAAGATCCACCTAAACAAAGCTATGGTTTTTCCAGTAGTCGTGTATGGAAAGAGTCGTGTATGTGAGAGTTGGACTATAAAGAAAGCTGAGCACTGAAGAATTGATGCTTTTGAATTGTGGTGTTGGAAAAGACTCTTGAGAGTCCCTTGGACTGCAAGGAGATCCAACCAGTCCATCCTAAAGGAGATCAGTCCTGAATATTCACTGGAAGGACTGATGCTGAAGCTGAAAATCCAATACTTTGGCCACTGATGCAAAGATTGAAAGTGGGAGAAGGGGACAGAGGAGGAAATGGTTGGATGTCATCACCGATGTGATGGACATGAATTTAAGTAGGCTCCAGGAGTTGGTGATGGACAGGCATGCTACAGTCCATGGAGTCACAAAGAGTCGGACACAACTGAACAACTGAACTGATACGTCCCTAGCTTCTCTATCCATTCAGCTGTTGACTGACTCCAAGGTTGCTTCCGCGTCCTAGCTACTGTAAACAGTACTGCCGTGAACACTGGGGCACATGTGTCTTATTGAGCAATGTGGCACATATTCTCACGGGTTTACTGCTCATCTGGATATCTTCAGAGAAATGTCTGTTTAGGTCTTCTGCCCATTTTTTGATTGGGTTGTTTCTTTTTCCCATACTGAGATGCATGAGCTGCTTATATATTTCAGAGATTAATTCTTTGTCAGTTGTTTGTTTGCAATTATTTTCTCCCATTCTGAGGGTTGCCTTTCCATCTTATGTCTAGTGTCTTTGGCTGTGCAAAAGCTTTTAACTTTAATGAGGTCCCATGTGCTTTTATTCTTTAATTTCCATTACTTTAGGAGATGGGTCAAAGAGGATCTTGTGGTATTTTTAAATTAAGGTATGAACATTAGTTTTTTAGATCCAGTGTTACTGCACATTTAATAGACTACAGTATAGTATAAGCATAATTTTTATATACACTGAGAAACAAGGTTTGCTGACTGGTTTGACGTGGACATGCTCTACTGTGGTGTCTGGAACCAAACCCACAGTCTCTGAGGCTATCAGTAAGTCGGTCACTGCAGGCAACTGTGTCATGAAACGTGCAAAGGACATCATCAAGGCAGCCTTGCTGGACTACCCCTCTGATTCGTACTGCTATGAAAAGCACATCGTGTGACAGTGCTATTCAGATATTTTAAATATAAAGATGTGTTATTTCTTTAATCTAGAGGCAGGGACTGTATTAGGTAATGGATACATTGTTTGAGAAGTTCTGCTTTGACAAACTGACAATGTCTAAATTAGCAAACACTGTATCCCAGTGAGCACCAAATCGATAGCGCATTCCCCACAGAGGAGAAAGACAATTAAAATGCAAACAGCTCTGCAAAGGGACACAACGTGGGCCCGCTCAACTGCAGTATATGTCACCAATATGTCTCACCCCACTTACTTGACATCTGTACATTCAGCTCGTGAGAGTTCCTAAGTTATACCTGACTTTTAAATGGGGAGCTTCTCTTGTGTCCAGCACAGATGCTGCGCGCCTGGCACGAGTCTCAGCCCCCCAGCCCCGTCAGAGTCCAAACCCACCACCGCCCTGCTCCGTGTTCCTTGTGGGGTCCCTGCTCCTGTCCCCAGACCTCTGAGAAGTGCTTGGTGACGATGGTGTACTCACCGACACGAGACCCATCTTTGCTAATATTTTATAAAACCATAGATTCACATAAATTAAAAGAAAAAAAGAAGTTTCCACTGACCTGGTGCAACTACATTCACTCTAATTTTCTTTCTTGCTACTTCTTTGGCAAGAGCACGTGAAAATCCGACTAATCCTCCTTTACTGGCACTGTACACAGACTGGCCAGAGTTGCCTTTTAAACCAATAACACTACCTAGAAAAAGAAATGAGAGTAAATTCAAACCATATTCATAGGTTACCATTCTGCACATTCAGATAGTCTATAGTAAACAAACAAGGTACAAACCCTTACCTCGTCCTTTGCTAAAATGAGGAATTCTAACCATTGTCATTTGAGTAGCAAGACTTAGAGGCTGACTCTGCTAAGACACAGGAGCCCAAAGCAGCTCACGTAGAACCCAGAGGACTAGGCAGGGGCTGAGAAGTGATCCACTGAAGGACAGGCACCACGCTCATCTCTGAGGAGATGGAGCATGATGAAAAGTCTACAGAGTTTATAGAGGCTTCCAGGAGGAAGAGGTTAAAACCGGGACAGACAAGCCAGGTAAAGACTGATTTTATGACCTATAACACAGGCATAAAGCTTTTATTTCCAGCTAAAATACAGTTCATTTGAAGATAAATTTCAAACTACTGTGGATTAAATTAGCAAAGCTTCTATTGAAAACTTTTTATAAAACTGCAGTTTATTACCTTCAGAGATGTATCAACTTGTATTGCCTAATATAAAGATCCTTGGGTGACTCAATCATATGAATATAAAAGAATAATTTATAACCCAAGTATCAACTGTATGCAAATAAATTCTTGCAGAACAGAAATTGGGAAAGTCATTTTCTGCATCAATAACCTGTATATGTAATGTAGGGTAAGGGAGTTAAGAGAAGGCGAAGTTCAGAGAAAGAACGAGACCGGCACTTTACAGGAACAGATCCCCTTTAATGAGGCGAGAAGGGGCAGCAGTCCGATTACTGAGCTGCTGCGCTAACCCAAGAAAAGAGTAAGTATATATAGGCATGTATGTGGAAAGCTACTGTCTTAAGGGGCCTGTTCTTCTCCAAGGTTGTTCAGAGTAGTTTATCTCTTAAAGGGCTGGGGCAAGGAATTCTGGAGATCGGCCAGAGGCTGGACCGGCTGGGAGCTGGGCTAGTCAACCTTCATGTACATTTTTTTCTTCAGGTGAGAGTTTTGTTTTGCATAGAATGGTGGGGAAGACCTGGAGGGGAGTTTTAACTCCAGGCTATTTTGAGCCATATAACTTTTCCTCTTGTAATATAAAAAGTAATCAAGAACCTCACAAAGTTTTTGAGAAAGTAATTTAATTTTAGGGGAAAAAAAAATCACATACTTCTTATGATCAGCAAGTCCAAGAATAAAATATTTATCCACATTAGGTGTTACATGTCAGTTAATGACAAAGGAAGAGAAAGGAGGAGGTACAGAGAGTGAGAAAAGACACTCTGATCAGACAGAGGAAATGCAGGTGGATAGAGAAAGGGGTTTGTGGGAGGAAGAGAAACAAGGAGAAACACAAAATAGAAAAATACAGACTTGGAGGCAAGGCTGAGCAGGAGGCTTGAGCAGCCGTGGTTCCACCACACTCAGCTACTCCTCTACGAAGCGATAACTTCTGAAATACCAACGTCCTTTCCAGAAATTTACAGTAACCCCTTTGGTCCTAAGAGACCCCCTAACTTATTTTCAATTGTCTATTTTATTGACTTACAGCACAAGTCTAAAGGCTGTGTGTAAGCAAAAGACTGATGTGGGATTTTGCTTTATGTATGTCTAAAAAGGAGATATTTTAGAGTTGAACAAATACACCCCCCTTTATCAGGAGAAATGTACATGGTAGTATACCAGTTAGAAGAACCCAAATCATTACCTGGCTATGTCAGAAGGCAAAAGTCAACTCTATTACTAATCTTTTAGAAGAAAATTGACCTCTCACATGTTTAAGGGTCAATGTCCAAAATGTCCTAATTCTTACTAGCACAATATTCTTTCCTTTGGTCAGTTTCAAAAAGGAAGCACTCTGTCTTCTGGCTTGGAAAGACAATCCCTGTTTCAGAGCAGGGTCACTTACTCTAACGAGCAGCATCCCTTTTTTGTGGCCTATAGGGTATCACCACGTAAAGGGGAGCTGGCAGGCATGCTGCTACCCTCAAATTACCACACTAAAACGGAACTTCAAGTCACCCTGCACTTTAAAGTCTACAGGCACAGACTCCACTCTGCCCTGTGGGGCAGGTGGACTGAAGCCCAGGGATTACTTAACACCCATTCTAAACACTGACAAGGTTATTCTCTTAAGAAAGCCTCCTCTTGGACCTCTGTGCTGGATTTACTAATGACCCACGCAGCCACGGCAGAAGTCGTTTTTGAGCCCTCACCAACTACAAGTTTTTCCATCCCTTGATCACATTTTGAAAATTTGGTTTCATGTAAGAATCAGGATGTCCAACTTCTCTTAAATATTCAGAATAACTGGTCAAACTGACCCCATTTGTGCACAGCAACAACCTGCTAGACCGCAGCTATTCCACACTGCCCCTGGACACCAAAGCTGGGTGCCTCGGGTCAGGCATCTCCTGGCACGTGCTGTCACTTCCCCAGTACCTGGTGGTGTCACTCCATAACTCCTGCCTGACCACTAGAAGGATGTGAACTGGTGATTCCTGTTTCACCTATTGATCAGTTAATAAAATCTTTTTCCCATGGATAATGAAGACACATTCTGTCCAAGTTTCACAGGTGAATAAATTCCAGATCAGTTAAGTAAATTTCTGTGGTGCCATGAGATAACACTACAGACGCAGAGGTGAAGACTCACCTACATTCACAATGGACCCTCTCTGCTGTTTAATCATTGTCTTCAGGGCAGCTCTACAGGTCAGCATGGAGCCCAGGAGGTTAGTATGGAGCTGAGACAGCATGTCTTCAGTATTTGTCCTTACTAAAAGGTTATCCCTACCAAAAAAGAAAAATCAAACCAAAACAATCCCATGTGATTTGAAAATGGGACAAGACAAATTAAAAAGTCAAGAAACAGATAACATTTTTTTCTAAAAGCAGAATACAAGAGCTTTGCATCTGAGTTAGCACACCTGGAGAACCCATTTTAAACTTGATCTGTGAGAAAACATAGTCACGACAATGGTAACCTAAAAAGAAGTACTAATTGGGAAGAAAACAAGAGAGTCTTCTGGATTTCTGGTAAAGTTCTTCAGCTCAATATGGGTGTTGATTACAGTGTTAAAACTAAAGTGTACCCTTAATATGTACACTTCCCAGGCATCATATTATACCTGTACTACACACACAGGTAACTATTCCAATAGCACACACTTATTTTAAAAGGGTTTTTTTCCTCTGTAATAAAATAACACTCTGACACACCAAAAAACTAAACGAAACCTTTATTATAATCTCAACATAAAACAATGAAGAGTGTGCAGCTTGACAGACCAAATTTTAAAATACATACCTCTTCTTCCAATTGGAAGTAAAACAAGTTAATATACTAACTCATATTAATCAAAAGAAAATTAGGAGGAAAAAAAAATTAGAAACGTACTTAAATTTGTGACCAACCTGTTAATTCCAGCTGCATTTACCAAGAAATTAACGGGACCTAAATTTTTCTCGATCTCTTCAAATGTATTTTGAACATCATGTTCTTTGGCAACATCACAGCTCAAAGCCAAATGATCTCCTACAGAACAAAATTTAATAAATTAGAGTCACTAATAAAGTATACCTTGGTTGTCGACATGGATCAGTACACACTGGTCAAACATCTACTATGAGCTAGTGTAGTTGTGTCCCACTCGGTAAGGTCTGACTCTCTGCAACCTTTTCGGCTGTAGCACACCAGGCTCCTCTGTCCATGGAATCCTCCAGGCAAAAATACTGGAGTGGGTAGCCATTCCCTTCTCCAGGTGATCTCCCAACCAAGGGATCCAACCCAGGTCTTCCTGCATTGCAGAGGGATTCTTCACCATCTGAGCCACCATGGAAGCCTTAGATCTGTTCTATCCAGAATTTGAGATAAATGATGATTAAGTCCCAGATTGCTGATCTCATGGAGTTCAGTCTAAAAAGCTGGATGGAGGAAGGTGGGGAACAAGCAGAAGCAAAGTTATGCAACAGAATGTAAACCTTAAAACACTTTTTTAATCAGCAGAAGTGGGGGACCACCTGTCTCGTGTTTGTAACACTTCGTATGAGTCACCTACCAATATTTACAGTTTTGACACTGACCCTACGCCACTTAATTCAGCAGTTTTCTCAATTTTATATCCCTTTTTTGGAAACTTGAGGCATTCCCAGTGGCTTAGAGGTGAAGAATCACCTGCAATGCAGGAGACGTGCGTTCAATCCCAGGGTTGGGAAGATCCCCTGGAGAAGGAAACATCCCACTCCAGTATTCTTGCCTGGAAAATTCCATGGACAGGAGCCTGGCAGGGCTACTGTCGGTGGGGTTGCAAAGAGTGGGACACGACTGAACACGCTTGCTTATATAAGCTTAACGTCTAATTCAGTTACATTCTTGTCGAACTGGTTTCCTGGCTTTGAAATAAACTCTAGGGTTTTGCTGTCTAGCTATATCACAATCTTATATGGCTATTATTATAGCGTAACTATTAGAAGAGATGAAACAAAGCAGGAAGCTGTTTCTTTTAAATGCTGAAAGCACAAATCATGAAAAAGAAATTTACTAAAAACTATTACCTGTTTTTTAAAGTCCACTTTCTGGAAATGTTTAAATACCAAAAAAAAAAAAAAATTAAGCTTCAAAGAAAGTACTCTTTACTCAACATTATACCACTTAACACTCTGTCATGTTTTTGAAAAAAAAAAAAGGTAAACAACTCTTTATCTTCTGGCGAACCTTGCGTGGTACATTAACACTAAAAGTACCTTCTTAAGCCTGTGGGGACCTCTGCGAAGTGGGAGTGACGGGTGCCCCGTAGTGAACGAGGCGCCCCTGAGCCCAGCCCTCCTGACTCTGGCTGCGAGCTCGAACCTTCACAGCCAGAGACTGAAATTCGCAAAGCAACTGCGAACCCACTGCCAACGGACAGGGGGAAGGGGGACGCAAGCGGACCCCGGCGGCACACATCTCGGCGCGCCGCGGCCAACACCACGGGCACAGCCGTGCGCGCCCGCCTCGGCCCCGGGAGGCGAGCCCACGCACAGCCGGCCCGCCGCGGGCCTCCTCGCGGGACCCGCCCGCCGTGCCGCCCCGCGCCCGGCTCGGCGGTCAGCCGCCCGCGGGGCACGGCGCCCGGGACGGCCGCGCGAAGAGGGGGCGCGACCCGGTCGGTACCCACCGCCCAGGGCCCCGGCCGCGGCTCTGGCCCCCTCCAGACTCCGGGCGACGACGGCCAGGCGGTAGCCTCTCTGGGCCAGCAGGCGGGCCACCGCCCTGCCGATGCCCCGGGAGCCTCCGAACACCGCGCACACCTTGTCCATCGGGGACGCGGAGCGCGGGCTCGGGGAAGAGGCTCCCAGAGACGGCCCTACCGGCGGCCTCGCCCCGTCAGAGCGGGGCGCGCTCACGCGGGACAGCGGGCCCACGCCTCCCGCCGCCGGCAGGGAGCGGGCGCGGGCCCAGACACCCGGGCACGTCGGCGCGTGACGTCAGCGCGCAGTGCTCCGTGCGCCGCGCCCCCGGCGGGTGCCGACGTGGGCCGGCCGGACGGTACAAGGGCCGCGCTGCACGCTGGGACTTGTAGTCTTGGTGAAGGTGGAAGGGCGGGGGGCGGTGCTGGGAGAGAAGGGCTCCAGGCTTGGGGGCGGGGAATACCCTGTAGGAAGTGGGCCTTGGGCTTGGGGTTGCTAACACACTGGACTCTGGATGTCCCTGGATTCTGGATGTTATGGGTTAACTCAAAGCCGTGCCAGGCAGGGGCTCTGGCATAAGGACCCGGGATATGTGCTCCAGGTTGGGTTTGGCTGAGACCCAAAGGAGTGGCACGGGGGTCAGGCTCCCAGCAGACCCCAGTCCTCCTGTTGTGGAATTTGATTCCCGTGCCTGCCTGCATAGCCTGCATTGCACGCAGATTCTTTACCATCTGCGCCACCAGGGAAGCCCATCAAACCAAAATTTTGGAGTTTGGAGCAGAATACGTTTTATTGCAAGGCTGTAACAGGGAAGAACTGGAATTCCATCACCTCCACTAGCTTTGTTTGTAGTGATGCTTTCTAAGGCCCACTTGACTTCACCTTCCAGGATGTCTGGCTCTAGCTGAGTGTGAGTGATCACACCATCGTGATTATCTGAGTCGTGAAGAATTCCAGGTGAGCTATTTCAAATCCTAAAAGATGATGCTGTGAAACTGCTGCACTCAATATGCCAGAAAATTTGGAAAACTCAGCAATGGCCACAGGACTGGGAAAGGTCACTTTACTTTCCTATCCCAAAGAAAGGCAATGCCAAAGAATGCTCAAACTACCACACAGTTGCACTCATTTCACACGCTAGTAAAGGAATGCTCAAAATTCTCCAAGCCAGGCTTCAGCAATACATGAACTGTGAACTTCCAGATGTTCAAGCTGGCTTTAGAAAAGGCAGAGGAACCAGAGATCAAATTGCCAACATCCGCTGGATTATTGAAAAAGCAAGACAGTTCCAGAAAAACATCTACTTCTGCTTTATTGACTATGCCAAAGCCTTTGACAGTGTGGATCACAACAAAGTGTGGAAAATTCCGAACGAGATAGGAATACCAGATCACCTGTCCTGTCTCTTGAGAAACCTGTATGCAAGTCAGGAAGCAACAGTTGGAACTGGACATGGAACAAGAGACTGGTTTCAAATAGGAAAAGGAGTACATCAAGGCTGTATATTGTCACCCTGCTTATTTAACTTATATGCAGAGTACATCATGAGAAACGCTGGGCTGGAAGAAGCGCAAGCTGGAATCAAGATTGCTGGGAGAAATATCAATAACCTCAGATATGCAGATGACACCACCCTTATGGCAGAAAGTGAAGAGGAACTAAAAACCCTCTTGCTGAAAGTGAAAGAGTAGAGTGAAAAAGCAGCCTTAAGGCTCAACATTAAGAAAACTAAGATCATGGTATCTGGTCCCATCACTTCTTGGGAAATAGATGGGGAAACAGTGGAAACAGTATCAGACTTTATTTTGGGGGGCTCCAAAATCACTGCAGATGGTGATTGTTGCCATGAAATCAAAAGACGCCTACTCCTTGGAAGAAAAGTCAAGGCTATGGTTTTTCCAGTAGTCATGTATGGATGTGAGAGTTGGACTGTAAAGAAGGCTGAGCACCGAAGAATTGATGCTTTTGAACTGTGGTGTTGAAGAAAACTCTTGAGAGTCCCTTGGACTGCAAGGAGATCCAACCAGTCCATCCTAAAGGAGATCAGTCCTGGGTGTTCATTGGAAGGACTAATGTTGAAGCTGAAACTCCAGTACTTTGGCCACCTGATGTGAAAAGCTGACTCATTGGAAAAGACCCTGATGCTGGGAAGGATTGGGAGCAGGAGGAGAAGGGAATGACAGAGGATGAGATGGCTGGATGGCATCACCAACTCAATGGACATGGGTTTGGGTGGACTCTGGAAGTTGGTGATGGACAGGGAGGCCTGGCGTGCTGTGGTTCATGGGGTCACAAAGAGTTGGACATGACTAAGCGACTGAACTGAACTGAATAGGAAAGAATAAATCTGACCCCATATTGGGTCAGTTGTTTTACTATAACCTTTGTAGTCTATGGTTTTTGCTTTGGGTTTAAGAATGTTGTCTATAGCCTAAAATATACAGGCGTGCCCATAATCAAGTCTCCCCTCTTTAAAAGTATAGCACTTTTCCAACCAAATAGAGATTTTTTAAAAAGTGTTAAAACAAGAGAATAACATTTAACTTGTAGGTTTATAGGAACTGTGACCTGATCTACTTGGACACCTCTGAGAACATGGAATTCTTGTGCCAGGTCTGCAAAACCAGCCATACTTTTAAAAATGCTTTGCTGAAACCCTTCAGCAAGTTTGGGGGTTCCTTGGATACAAGGCACCAGTCTCCTTGCATGGCCCTTCAATAACCCTTTCTCTGCTCCAGACTGTCGACTGTTGGTATCATTGGCCCCACTGTGCATCTAGCACAGGAACTTGCATTTGGCAACATTTTGGCAAAGGTGTTTTTATGGCCAAAATTTCCTAGGAGGGTTGCGTAGTGTGTGGAGCTTCCCAGGTGGCTCAGTAACGATTCCACCTACCAGTGCAGGAACCAAAGGATACACAGATTCACCCTGGGTTGGAAAGATCCCCTGGAGAAGGAAATGGCTACCCTCTCCAGTATTCTTGCCTGGAGAATCCCATGGACAGAGGAGCCTGGCAGGCTGTAGTCCATGAGGTCACAAAGAGTCGGACACGACTGAATGACGAATAACACAGGCTGCAGAGTGCCTAACCCTCCTCTGACTGGCTGGTAGGAGGTAACAGTGCGGTGTGCTAGGTGCCTCCATCATCAGCCTCTGGTTCCAAAGACTCTGGGGTCCCCATGCTTGCCTGAAGTCACCATCTCTACCTGGGTGGGGCCTCAGTTCCTGCAGAACAACTCTGAGACACGTATCATGTTGGTATGCATGGCCTCTGAGCAGGAACCAAGACCCTGCCCCAGCTCACTGTTTCTTTCTGCTTCCCCATCCCTTAACAAGTAACTGTTTGAATCTGCCCTTTCAAACTCAGGGAAGGTCTAGGGTGCTGAAAGCCTCTTTCCTACCAACAAGAAATCGGTGACACAGAGAAGCTTTTATACCTGGGAGGGCCCCACAGGGTCCTTCTCAGTTTCAACTCCTGTCTGTCCCTTAATTCTTCTTCATCTTGAGGAAAACAGGCATTGGACAAGAAAAGGACTAACATTTTGGAGAGAGAGGTCCGTCAAAAACTGGGCAGATGAACTCAGTTTTAGGTGGACTCCGTTTCACTCCCTGGAAAGAGTGACTGCAATGGAAGGCACACCCCAGACCCCAATGCCCTCCCTAGGGAAGAAGTGGGACGCAAGGGTCAGAGCCCATCCTACCTGCCTGTCCCCAACCCAGGCCCCCATTCTCCTCAGAGAGTGTTGTTGCAGAGGCAGGTGTGTCCAGTTAGGAACATACAGGAGGAGCTCAAGAAGTTATCCAAGTGAATGGTCTCCCAGATCCAGAACATGAGCCTCCAGCATCCTCATAGTTTCCTGCAATTCTGAACTGGATACACTCAGTGTTCCCCAGGTTAGTAAGGTGAAAGCTGAGTTTCATTACCATTATGCTTGCTACAGTATCATTATATGAAATGTTTCAGAAAAGTAAGCCATGGTCCCCACTGGTAATAAGTAGATCAGGTGGGACAACAGGACAATTCCACATGAAACACTAGTGAGCAACCACGATCATGACCTGCAGAAGTATCTTAACAGGAGAACTCAGAGGAAAGGGAGGTCAATGAAGGAGGAAGAAATGCACACAGAAGCTAGGTTAGAGGACTGGATGCAGATTGAAAGAAGGAAGGGGAAGAGCCAAACAAATAAAACAGAGCTAAGCAAACAACATCATTTTTGGCCCACCTAGCCCCAAGAGGGATGTGAACTGGCCTGCAAAAATACACAGTAAAACTTCACACCCTTTAGGATGGCTACTATAAAAACAACAGGCATTGGAGAGGATGTAGGGAAACTGGAACACTTGTGCTCTCCTGATGGGAAGATAAACTGGTACACTTGCTCTGGAAAATGGAACGGTAGTTTCTCAAAAAAAAAAAAAAAAGTCTTACCACGTAATTCAGCAACTCCACCTCTGAGTAGATGCTGGAAAGAATTGCAAGCAAGGTCTCGAAGGGACATTTGTAACCCCATGTTCATAACAGCCTTGCTAAATGTAGAAGCAACCAAGTGACCAATGATAGATGATGGATAAGCATATATAGCATGCGTGCGCGCGCGCGCGCACACACACACACACACACACACACACACACACACACACTGTAATATTACTCAGCTGGAAAAAAGAATTCAGCAATATGCTACAACTTGGGTAAACCTTAAGGGCTTCCCTGATAGCTCAGTTGGTAAAGAATCTGCCCGCGATGCAGGAAACCCCAGTTTGATTCCTGGGTCAGTAAGATCCACTGGAGAAAGAATAGGCGGCCCACTCCAGTATTCTGGCCTGGAGAATTCCATGGGGCCTCAAAGAGTCAGATACGACTGAGCGCCTTTCACTTTCACTTTTGGTTGAACCTTAACGACGTTGCACTAAACGACAGAAGCCAGTCACAAAACGACAAATACTGTATGATTCTACCTATGTAGGAGGTACTAAGAGAAGTCAGTATGGTATAGACAAAAAGTAGGATGGCAATCCCCAGGGACTGGGGAGGAGGAGGAAAGAAAAATTGGTTAGTGGGTATGATGTTTCAGTTCTGCAATAGGAAAAGGGTTGAGGAGAGGAGTAATGGTAATGTCTGTTATCATATGGATGTTACATAATACCACTAATCTGCACAGTTACAAATGGTTAAGAAAGTAAGTTAAATTCTGTGTGTATTTTGCCACAATTTTTAAAATTGGGGAAGAAAACAACTCCAGCAATACTAATATTAACATTGACAAGAACACTGGATGCAGTTTAAAGTTTCTTAATGGGGTTATCTTTTGTCCCTAAAGTATGTAGTGGTAGCGTCAAAATACTGTGATTTAAAAGCACTTTGAATAGTTCTCCTCTGAGGAGTTACAGCACAAACTTGATACTGGGTTGTTTGCAGTTTTCAGAAATTGCTTTATGATTTTGTGTTTAGTTTTGTCTGAAGTGAAAACAACAAAGCAGGCACATTCGGAGAACATACTTTCATCCTTGCCTCTGTCTCCTGTTCTCTTCCTACCCATATAAAGCATTGTTTTCATTGATTTTTATTTATCCTTCCATTCTTCCTTTTTGAAAATATGAAAAAATGCAGGCCTCTTTCCTGTTTTACCCTCTTTCTTGCACAAAGGTGGGACACGAGAACTATAGCTCTTTTCAGAATAAAAATATATTCTGGAAATCATGCCATGTTTTTGTTCATACTTGAATAGTCCTCCATATAGGGATTGTGATTGGCAGAATCCTAAAGATGACTCTCCCTCTCCTACCCCATTCAAGCCAATACTCACCTAGGAACCACTGGGAAGGGGATTTGAAGGTGTAATTAATTCACAATTCAATTAACCTTAAAATATGTGGATGATCTGGGTGAGTCTAGTCTAATCAGGTGATGCTCTTACAACAGAGCATTTTCTCTGGCTGATTGCTGAGGAGGAAGTCAAAGACACTAAAAGCCTGCTCAACAGCAAAAAAACCCCAAAAAACCAAACAACTGAAAAATGGGCAGAAGACTTTAATAGACATTTCTCCAAAGAAGACATACAGATGTCCGGTGGGCACATAAAATGATGCTCAGCATCACTAATTCCTAGAGAAATGCAAATCGAAACTACAATGAGGTATCACCTCACACCTCTCAGATTTATGGCCATCATTAAAAAAATCTACAAATAACAAATGCTGGAGTGGGTGTGGAGAAAAGGGAACCCTCATGCACTGTTGGTGGGAATGTAAGTTGGTCCAGCCACTATGGAGAAGAATATGGAGATTCCTCAGAAAACCAAAAATAGAGCTCCCATATGATCCTGCAGTCCCACTCCTGGGTGTATACCCAGAGAAAATAATAATTTAAAAAGATCCATACATCCTTATGGTCACAGCAGCATTATTTGCAGTAGCCAAAACATGGAAACAACCTAACTGTCCACCAGATGAATAAATAAAGAAGATCTGGTACATATATATACAATGGACTATTACTTAGCCATAAAAAGAATGAAATAATGCCATTTGCAGCAATATGGATGCAACTAGAGATTATCATACTAAGTGAGTTAAATCAGAAAGAGAAAGACAAATACTGTATGATATACCTTATATGTGGAACCGAAAATATGGCACAAATGAACCTATCTATGAAACGGAAACAGACTCACAGCCATAGAAAACAGAGTTTGGGTTGCCAAAGGTGTTGGGGGAAGGAAAGGGATGGATTAGGAAACTGGGATTAGCAGATGCAAACTGGTATACACAGGATAAACAACCAGGTCCTACTGTAGCACAGGGAACTATATTCAATATCCTGTGATAAACCATCAGGGAAAAGAATATAAAAAGAATGCGTATGCGTGTATAAGAGAGTCATTCACTATACAGCAGAGATTGGCACAACATTGTAAATCAACTATACTTCAATTTTATAAAATGAAAAAAAAAACACAAAAAACAAACAAATCAAAGACTGATGCCTGCGGGGGACTCAGCAGCGTTCCTGCTGGCTCTGGGAGGGAAGCAAACAGCTGTGCTGTGAATGCTCACTGGAGGCTGAGAGTGAGCCCCAGCTAAAACCTCTGCGTATGTCGGGACTCCAGCTCCATAGGGACAAGGGGGTAGGCTCCGTGAGCAGTCCATGGGATGGGAAGAGGGTCCACACCGCGGGTGGGAAGTCGACAGCAGGCATACCTGGACTCCAGATCTGTGAGACACGGTGCCAGGACTCCTGACCCATGGGAGGTGTCAGATCAACAAACATCTGTCCCCATTAAAAAATGCAGACAGGAATTCTAAAAGGTAAAGGAGACCACCCTCGCCCCTCAAGGCAAGAACGATGACATGGGTCAATGGAAAAGCTACAGCGATCAAGCCATGCAGTAAGGGCCTACGCCGTATGAAAGAAGCGGTGCATGTGTGAGTCTGGGTTTCCTAGTGGCTAAAGCAAACAGCGTGAAGGTGAAGTCTCTCAGTCGTGTCCGACTCTTTGTGACCCCAGGGACTGTAGCCTATCAGGCTTCTCCGTCCACGGGATTTTCCAGGCAAGAGTACTAGAGTGGGGTGCCATTTCCTCTCCAAAAGCAAGCAAAGGAACACCATTAACGACAAGTAGTCATTTCTGTAAGAGATGAAGATCCTGATTGCACAGCAAAGAGGTCTGAGTGATGTTTCCTCCTATGGGTCTCATAAGAGGCACTGTAAGTATTATAGTGGATTTTGCTTGTTGTGAAAAAGGTAATGTCATTTTAAAAATTCAGTTTATTTTTTCTGTTTAGTTTTGGCTGTGCTGGGTCTTCGTTGCTGTGCACGGGCCTCTCGCTGTGGTGGCTTCTCTTGTCGCAGAGCACGGGCTCTAGGATGCGTGGGCTTCAGTTGTCGCAGCGTGCGGGCTCAGCAGCTGTAGTGCCCAGGCCTAGTTGCCCCATGGCATGTGGAATCTTCCCAGACCAGGGATCAAACTCATGTCCCCTGCATTGGCAGGTGAATTCTTATCCACGGCACCATCAGGAAAGCCCTGTAATGTCATTTTATAGCATCTATTTTTATAAGTTGGGGATGGAACACCAAAAGAGACTTTATTAAAAGTGACTAGAATAGACTCGTGGACTTTGTGGATGAGGGTAAGGGTGGGATGATATGGGAGAAGGGCATTGAAGCATGTTAATTGTCATGTGTCTAATCAATCGCCAGCCCAGGATTGATGCTCGGGGCTGGTACAGCGAGATTTCCCGGGGGGGAGGGAGGAGGGAGGGGGGTTCCGGAGGGGAAGCATATGTAAACCCATGGTGATATCATGACAATGTATGGCAAAAACAATAAAAAAAAAAGTGACTGCAGTAGGAATGTAAACAGCATAAGCAAACATTCAGACATAAAATGGGTCTTTGTGTGTCTGAAACATTGAGGAGATAAGGCTGATTACAGCAAAGCTGGGCCAGTGCTGGGTTGTTGTGAGCGTTAGTTGCTCAGTCATCTCTGACTCTTTGCAGCCCCATGGACTGTAGCCCACCAGGCTCCTCTGTCCATGGGATTCTCCAGGCAAGAGTACTGGAGTGGATTGCCATTTCCTTCTCCAGAGGATCTTCCCACCCCAGAGATCAAACCCCGGTCTCTTGCATTGGCAGGCAGATTCTTTACCATCTGAGCCACCAGGAAAGCCTTAAAATCATATGCAGGCCTTAAATAGGGAGGCACTGAAACCCCAGAAGTCTCCAGATAAAAGCTGAATTTAAGAACATGGTCTAGTAGTGACATCAGGATGGGTTAGACCAAATTTGTCTGAGCCCCTCTGCCACTATACACCCATGTGCAATCTGGGGAAACCACTTTTAGACAAATTACCAACATATGTGTCCATTTACCTGCCAGTTATATTCCTGGCAGCCAGCATCAGGGGCAAAGCAGAGAGGTTCAATCATTGTCAGGAGTTCTGTCAAGATGAATGGATAAAGAAGCTGTGGTACAGAGTCTATACAATGAAATGTTCCTCAGCCATGAAAAGGGACACATTTGAGTTACTTCTAGTGAGGTGGATGAACCTAGAGCCTGTTAAACAGAGTGAAATCAGAAAGAGAAAAATATTGAATATTAATGTATATATATATATATGGAATCTAGAAAGATGGTACTGATGAACCTGTTTGCAGGCAGCAGTGGGCACACAGACCTAGAGAACAGACTTGTGGACACAGTGGGGGAAGGAGAGGGAGGGAGGAATTGAGAGAGTAGCCCTGAAAGATATAGGTTACAAATGTAAAATGGACGGCCAGTGGGAATTTGCTCTATGATGCAGGGAGCTTAACCTTGTGCTCTGTGACAACCTAGAGGGGTGGGATGAGGCGGGAGGTGGGAGGTCAGAGGGAGGTTCAGGAGGCAGGGGACGTATGTGTACCTGTGGCTGATTGATGTTGTTGTGTGGCAGAAACCAATGCAATATTATAAAGCAATTATACTCCAATTAAAAAATAAACTAAAAAAAGAGTTCTGTCAATTTCAAATAGGAAAAAAGTTATACATTTTTTTCTTGCACGCTGTTTGAGAAAAAGCCTGGTTTTTAGACATACTGCATCTACCACAAAGATTATGTATGCAGGAGGTGGGATGACATTCAAACTCTCGAAGCCTTCCGATGAGCCTCACTGTGTACACACACCAGTGCTTAGGTGGAGCTGTTCCTGTGCAACTAACTTCAGTTTAAACCCCAGGGCAATTTCTGAGTGTGGTGTCACCACCACCCAGGTGAGGACACTCATCACAACCTGCCAGCCATCAGGCAGGGGGGTGGGGAGGTGGCTACGGCAGAAGCAGGATCTCCCGGAGCCCTGGAGAGTGGAGTGAGAGTGGAGTGAATTAAACTGGGTCTTCTTCCCTGGTAGGTCAGTAAACAGGGCCACGAGGGTGGGCCATGTCTGGGCTCCCCTCCTCACTCCACGTGTCACTTTGATGACAATACGATGACCACACTTTACACGTCAGTTTAAACCATCCTCAGGACACGTGTGTGTGCTCCGTCAGGTCCTACTCTTGCAACCCCATGAACTGTAGTCTGCCAGAAAATATTTTCTCTTCCCTGCAATCACTGGAGATACTCAAGAAAATTCCTTATGTATAATGACTACTGTACACATTTTTAAATATACATACTTCACATTAGTTTTCTTGTTAAAAAAAGAACACCATGTGACTGCTAAAAGAATTTTAGGAAAAAGTAATTTTTTTACATTAGTATAACTTTTGAAAAACAATTTTTTTACTTTACTGTTTCTGGCCACACCACACAGCTTGCAGGATGCTCGTTCCCCAACCAGGGATCTAACCTGGGTGCCCGGCAGTGGAAACGCTGGGTCCTAACCACTGGACCGCCAGGGAAATCTTGAAAAAAATAATATTTTTAGTAAGCAAAAATTAGTTGAAAGCACTCTACCCTGTATTTTTGGCTGTGCCAGGTCTTCATTACTGCTAGGGCTCTCTCTAGCTGCAGGTGGGTGGGGGGCTCCTCCTTGTTGCGGTGTGCAGGCTTCTCATTGCGGTGGCTTCTCCTATTGTGAAGCAGGGCTCCAGGCATGCGCGCTCCGTAGTTGAGGCTCCTGGGTTCCAGAACACAGGTTCAGCAGTAGTCCCACCCGGGTTTAGTTGCTCCACAGCATCTTACCGGGTCAGGGATCAAATCCGGGTCTCCTGCACCGGCAAGTGGATTATTTACCACTGAGCCACCAGGGGAAGCTCCCCACCAAACACTTTAAATGGGTGAACTATATGGTATATGAATGAAATCTCAATAAATCTGGTATTTAACAAAAATTCATCGAAAGCCCACATGTCCTTCCAAATAAAGTTTGAAATGACAGCTAATTGTAACTGGGCTTCTTTCATAGGTTTTTATTTTTTATTATAAGTCAAGATGTATAACACCCTAGCTTCCTAATCTATAGAAATTTATAAGAAATTCATAATTATGATTTGACATTTTGGGGGAATAGCTCCGTGACACCCAGAACTAAGCATCTCCACCCTACCAGGTACCTGCAGTGCCCACATGGCATGTATACAGCCCCACTCCTTATTCTCAGGAGGGATATTACAAAGCTGCCTTACATACAACTTTTGTGATGAAACAACAGCATCAGTTTTCTCTGCACATTCTCCTAGCCAATCTGCTGGGTCATCTAAGTTGTAACGAATGTCCTTTCTATCATTTACAAAAGCTTATTTCATTTTGAATGGGAAAAAAAAAGTGTCCTGGGAACACCCTTATTTTGTCGGGTTGGCATCCATGCCAAAAAGGAGGGCATTTGTGCCCAAGCACACCTTTATAAACTATTTCAACATGCACAAAACTGCTTAAGGCAAAAACCTGGAGTCTATTCCCACCGTCCTGCGCATGGGTCTCCTGCAGTCAGTCCCTGAGTCCTGCTGCTTCTCCTCCCTAAGTGCCACTCCAGCCGTACACTCCTACCCACCCCAGAGTCTCACCTGCATCCAGACCCTGGACCTGAATGATAGGTACCAGGGACCCACAGTCCCCCAGGATCTTGCCCTTCCATTCGTCCCCAAATTCTCAGCAGAGAGCTCCTCCTGAAGTCACATCTGGCCCTCCCTCCCCAGGGATGAGGCACTGCAGCAGCTTCCCATCTGCACAGCACAAAGCCACCCCTCCCAGCCTGCTGGCCAGTTCCGGCCAACACGCCGTCTCCCAGCACGTCTTCTTATCTCACACTCTTCGCTGGATTTTGTCGTTGTTCAGTCGCTCAGTCATGTCCGACTCTTTGCAACCCCATGGACTGCAGCACACCAGACTTCCCAGTCCATCACCACCTCTTGGAGTTTGCTCAAACCCATGTCCACTGAGTCAGTGATGCCATCCAACCATCTCATCCTCTGTCATTCCCTTCTCCTCCTGCCTTCAGTCTTTCTCAGCATCAGGGTCTTTTCTAATAAGGCAGCTCTTCGCATTAGGTGGTCAAACTATTGGAGCTTCAGCTTCAGCATCAGTCCTTTCAATGAATGTTCAGGACTGATTTCCTTTAGGATTGACTGGTTTGATCTCCTTGAGGTTTTTCAGCTCCCCAGTGACAGGTCCCTTCCCGCTCCCATGCTTTCCCAAACACAAGACAGGAGAGAAGGGGGGCAAGGCACAACCTTTTAAAGGAATCACACAGCCAATGAGGACATGACATAAACTGGTAAGAACCAATTATGTCCAAGATGGCAGAAGACTCAACTTGCAGTGGACCTAGAGCCACATTATGTGCTCACTGTAATCAGTTCAGTTCAGTTGCTCAGTTGTGTCTAACTCTTTGCGACCTCATGGACTGCAGCACGCCAGACTTCCCTGTCAGTCACCAACTCCTGGAGCTTGTTCAAACTCATGTCCATCAAAGCAGTGATCCAACCATCTCATCCTCAGTTGTTCCATTCTTCTCCTCCTGCCTTCAGTCTTTTCTAACATCAGGGTCTTTTCCACTGAGTCAGTTCTTTGCATCATGTGGCCCAAGTATTGGAGCTTTAGCTTCAGCATCAGTCCTTCCAATGAATATTCAGGGTTGATTTCCTTTAGGACTGACTGGTTTGGTCTCCTTGCAGACCAAGGGACTTTCAAGAGTCTTCTCCAACACCACAGTTCAAAAGCATCAATTCTTCGCTGCTCATCTTTCTTTATGTCCATATACAACTACTGGAAAAATCATAGTTTTGACTAAATGGAACTTTGTTGGCAAAGTAGTGTTTCTATTTTTTTAATATGCTGTCTAGGTTTGTCATAGCTTTTCTTCCAAGGAGCAAGCATCTTTTCATTTCATGGCTGTAGCCACCATCTGCAGTGATTTTGGAGCCCAAGAAAATAAAGTCTGTCACTGTTTCCATTGTTTACCCATCTATTTGCCATGAAGTGATGGGGCAGGATGCCATGATCTTAGTTTTTTGAATGCTGAGTTTTAAGCCAGCTTTTTCACTCTCCTCTTTCAACTTCATCAAAAGGCTCCTCAGTTCCTCTTCACTTTCTGCCATAAGGGTGATGTCATTAGTACATCTGAGGTTACTGATATTCCTCTCAGCAATCTTGATTCCAGCTTGTGCTTCATCCAGCCTGGCATTTCACATGATGTACACTGCATAGAAGTTAAATAAGCAGGGTGATAATATACAGCCTTGACATATTCCTTTCCCAGTTTGGAACCGGTCTGTTGTTCCATGTCCAGTTCTAACTGTTGCCTCTTGACCTGTGTACAGGTTTCTCCGGAGGCAGGTCAGGTGGTCTCTTTAAGAATTTTCCAGTTTGTTGTGATCCACACAGTCAAAGGCTTTGGTGTAGTCAACAAAGCAGAAGTAAATGTTTTTCTGGAACTCTCTTGGTTTTTCTATGATCCAATGGATGCTGGCAATTTGATCTCTGGTTCCTCTGCCTTTTCTAAAACCAGCTTGAACATCTGGAAGCTCTCGGTTCATATACTGTTGAAGCATGGCTTGGAGAATTTTGAGCATTACTTTGCTAGCATGTGAAATGAGTGCAATTGTGCAGTAGTTTGAACATTCTTTGGCATTGCCTTTCATTGGGATTGGAATGAAAACTGACCTTGTCCAGTCCTGTGGCCACTGCTGAGTTTTCCAAATTTGCTGACATATTGAGCGCAGCACTTTAACTGCAAATCTTTTAGGATTTGAAATAGCTCAACTGGAATTCCATCACTTCCACTAGCTTTGTTTATAGTGATGCTTCCTAAGGCCCACTTGACCTCTCATTCCAATATGTCTGGCTCTAGGTGAGTGATCACACCCTCGTGGTTATCTGGGTTATGAATATCTTTTTTGCATAGTTCTTCTGTGTATTCTTGCCAGTCTTCTTAATCTCTTCTGCTTCTGTTAGGTCCATACCATTTCTGTACTTTATTGTGCTCATCTTTGCATGAAACGTTCCCTTAGTATCTCTGATTTTCTTGAAGAGATCTCTAGTCTTTCCCATTCCATTGTTTTCCTCTATTCATTTGCATTGATCACTGAGGAAGGCTTTCTTATCTCTTTTTGCTCTTCTTTGGAACTCTCCATTCAAATGAGTGTATCTTTCCTTTTCTCCTTTGCCTTTCACTTCTCTTCTTTTCTCAGTTATTTGTAACACCTCCTCAGACAACCATTTTGTCTTTTTGCATTTCTTTTTCTTGGGGATGGTTTTGATCACCACCTCCTGTAGAGTGTTACAAACCTCTGTCCATAGTTCTTCAGGCACTCTATCAGATCTAATCCCTTGAATCTATTTGTCACTTCCACTGTATAATTGTAAGGGATTTGATTTAGGTCATACCTGAATGGTCTAGTGGTTTTCCCTACTTTCTTCAATTTAAGTCTGAGTGTGGTAATAAGGAGCTCATGATCTGAGCCACAGTCAGCTCCTGGTCTTGTTTTTGCTGACTGTATAGAGCTTCCCCATCTTTGGCTGCAAAGAATGTAATCAATCTGATTTCGGTATTGACCATCTGGTGATGTCCATGTATAACACAGCTAAATGACACTCTCCCAGGGGCAAGGATCATCCCCAGGCTTACCATAAAAGGCCAACAAGTGGGCAGTGGCCCAATTCCTGGAAATCTCCACCCCTTCCGCCAAATAGTTAGACTAATCTGCCCACTCATTAGCTGATGGAATTATCCAGCCCATAAAAACTAATTGTCCCATATAACAGGGCTTTTAGCCTCTTTGACAGACCACATACTGTCTATGAAATGTGTGTCTCTCTAAATTAATCCCCTTCTTACCTACTGCTTTGTCTCTCACTGAGTTCTTCGTGCAATGAAACGTAAAGAACCTGACCTTCCTTAAGTCCTGAGACCAAGTGTGTGATCTCAATGAAAAGAGAGTGGGTTCAAGTCATCCTATGAGTTATGTATGCCATTTCAAACACGGTCCACTCCATCTCTAGTCTGATGACATCAAATTTAGCACTCAGAACATGGCTCATACATCTTTTCCAGAGAAGCATTTCTCAAACTCAGCAGGACACTCTGATGCCCTCCTTCACTCCTCTCTTTAACTCGTGTGTGTCTTTTTTATTTTTTCTGTTTTTTGGCCATCAGCAGGGCATGCAGAATCTTAGTTCCCCAACCAGGGGTTGAACCCGTGCCCCCTGCAGTGGAGGTGCAGTGTCTTAACCACTGGACTGCCAGGGAAGTGTCAACTTGCATGTGTCTTTAAGTCTCGGTTTCACGGCAGGACCTTGGAATTCAGGGAATTTTAGGAAGACAGTGAATAAACTCCAGGGACCACGGAATTTTAGAAAGACAGTGAATAGACTTCAGGGGATCTATGAACATTGCAAGCCACCTACAAAATCTTGCTTCCATTTTAAATGAATATGGTAGTTTCTGGGGAGAGGGACCACTGTTGTCACCAGGTTCTCACGATTAACCTTCATGGGTTAAGACCTCTGCACACATCATAATCTCCTCGAATGCAGACCCAATCATGTCATGTTTTGTGTTCCTGTTTGTAGCACAGTTCTGAGAACCTGTAAATGCTAAATGCATTAGCTAAGGGATGAATAGACGAGAGAATGAAATAACTCATTTAAAAAGAATTTATTGCTATGGGCAAGAACCAGTGTTGGCTGCAGCTATGATTAAACCAGACCTGGCTCCTGCTTTCATTGGGAAAATAATCTGGCAAGGGAGACAGGCATGAAACAATTAATCAAACAATTGCTATTTCATTGCAACAGTGGGAGGGCCTGTGAGGGGGAGGGACAGGACGCTAACAGAGGACTGTGACCCAGTGTGGGGGTCTGAGGTCAGAGCGGCTCCTCTGAGAGTATCACGCTCATAAAGTAGAAGAATAATAACTCAGAAATACTCCAAAGAGTGATGACAGCAGTTACTGTCCACCAGTAGGTTACGAGGGTCCCTAGGAGACAGCACTGTTCACACATAAGGATCCTCTTCATTGATGAGGGAGATCGCTAATGAAGACAGTGCTGGCCTCTCTCCTAGAGGACATCCCTCTGCACATTTCAGCAGGAAGCGCCGTGTGGTCGTTGAGTCGCTGAGTTGTGTCCAACTTTTATGACCCCATGGACTGTAGCCCACCAGATTTCTCTGTCCATGGGATTTCCCAGGCAAGCATACAGGAGTGGAAGAGTGCAATGCCTGAAATTTTATGAAACTACTTCAAAAAAAAAAATCTGTCCCCCAATTTCTAGTGGTTAAGGCCAGCTAGGTTCTTGAGATCAAGCCCCCAGGGCAGTATGTCTGCCAGGCTCAGTGGCCCAGAAGTGGTTCTAAGTCTGAGTTCAGTCCTGACACCCCACCCCCCATCTCCAGCACTGCCCTCTGGCTGGAGGGTCAGCTCACCTGCCAATTCTCCCAGCTTTAAGGGAGCCTCCTCGACGCCCCCATCCCCAACACCCCCACCCCCAGCAGAGAGGTCTGTGTCCAAGGCCCTGGCTGGCTTGGCCCCTCCTCACTAAAGTCCAGTCAATTGATTTTTTAATACAAAAAAGTTCCCTTCATTGGCACATGGCCTCACCATTTCACACGCATTCGACTTTAAGGGATTTTTACTAGATATCAGGGGATACAACCAATTAAAGTTTTGTGTATTGTTTTAATGTTTATATATGTCCCTATTTAAAGTAAGACTTCCCTGGTGGCTCAGATGGTAAAGCGCCTGCCTACAATGCAGGAGACCCAGGTGTAATCCCTGGGTCGGGAAGATCTCCTGGAGAAGGACATGGCAACCCACTCCAGTATTCTTGCCTGGAAAATCCCATGGACAGAGGAGCCTGGTGGGCTACAGTCCATGTGGGTTGCAAAGAGTCAGACATGACTGAGCGACTTCATTTTATTTAAAACAGCTCGTAATCATGTAAAATCTAGATCTTTTTCTCTGTTATGTTTCAAATTCTTTTGTATTCCTGATTGAGAACAATTGAACTGCATGCAGTCTCTTGATCATTGTGTCAGGATGACTTCGAGACCACGCTTAGTAGCCATAATACAAAGTGAATGTAACACAACAATCAGTAAAGATGTTTGGCGTATGTAAGGAACTGTACTAGATGTCATGGGGAAAACAAAGTGTAGAAAGGGAAGTTCTTTTTCTAATAGTCTCATTGAGACTTCAGTTGAGAACAATTGAACATGTTATTCAATTGAGAACAATGTTGGGTTAGTTTCAGGTGTACAACAAAGTGATTCCGTTTTATATTGCTTTCAGATTATATGCCATTATAGGTTATTACAAGACACTGAATATAGTTCCCTGTGCTATACAGTAGGACTTGTATGGTTATCTATTTTATATATCTGTGTGTGTTATTCACTCAGGTGTGTCCCACTCTTTGTGACCCCACAGACTATATAGCCCATCAGGCTCCTCTATCCATGGGGATTCTCCAGGCAAGAATACTGGAGTGGGTTGCCATGTCCTCCTCCAGGGGATCTTCCCAACCCAGGGATAGAACTTAGGTCTCCAGCATGCAGATGGATTCATTACCTTCTGAGCCACCAGGGAAGCCCAAGAATATACTGGAGTAGGTAGCCTATCCCTTCTCCAGTGGATTTTCCTGACCCAGGAATTGAACCAGGGTCTCCTGCATTGCAGGCAGATTCTTTACCAGCTGAGCTACCAGGGAAGCATTTTATATATAGTAGTGTGTATATGTTAATCCCAAACTCCTAATTTATCTCTTCCCTCCCTTCCACTTTAGTTACCATAAGTCTGTTTCTGTTTTGCAAATAAGCTCATTTATATTATCTTCTTTTAAGACTGCACATATAAATGATATCATATGATATTTGTCTTTCTCTGTCTTTCTTCACTTAGTATGATAATCTCTAGATCCATCTTTTGCTGCAAATTGCATTATTTCATTCTTTTTATGGCTGAGTAATACTCCACTGTATTTATGTACCACAGTAAGAAAGGAAGTTTCCCCCCAGAGCTTTTACTGTCTAATTGGAAAGACAAGTGGTGAAGATACGAAAAGAAAAATAGAGGAGAAAGATGCAACAAAATTCAAGAGTGTGTACAACTCGCTGTGAAATGCTTCCCAGGTGGCGCTAGCGGTAAAGATCCCACCTGCCAATGCGGGAGTCTTATGAGCCGTGGGTTCGATCCGTGGGTCAGGAAGATCCCCTGGAAGAGGGCCTGGCCACCTATTCCAGTATTGTTGCCTGGAGAATCCCATGGACAGAGGAGCCTGGCGGGCTACAGTCCATGGGGTCACAAAAGAGTTGGACGCGACTGAAGTGACGGAGCACACTCACACTTGTGACTTGCTGTGTAAGAGAGGTTACAGGGACTTCCGTGATGGTCCAACAGCCAAGAATCCATGCTCCCAATGCAGGGGCCGGAGTTCAATCCCTGGTCAGGGCACTGGTTCCCATGTTGCAACTAAGAGTTTGCATGCTGCAACTAAGACCTGGCACAGCCAAATAAATAAACAAAAAAAAATTTTTTTAAGAGAGAGAGGCTACAGTCATGTCCCACGTAGGACATTACAGGTCTCTCAGATCCAGGGAGACAGGAGACAAGGAGCTTGGCTTGTTTCTGTCCAGAAGAAACCCCCTGCAGTAATAAAAAGTGTCAGTGGGGCATGGCTGACTCATGGCGTGTCCTCATCCCGGGGGACAACTTCCAGAGGCTGGTTTTCCATTCTCAGGACACAACTTCTGAGTGGTCACTGCAGCGGCTGGGACATGCTCCTACCCGACCCCTCCGGCTCCACCAGGAACAAGCTACATCTCCACCTCGAGTTTATTCAAGAGGCCGTGCCTCATGCTAGCAACCTCCCAGGAGGGTTTGGAGCTGTCCTCTCGGGCTGATTATTTGAGATTTATATCCTGAAATGCCAAGCCACGTGTTTAATCTGTCATCCATGGAGGTCATCAGATCCAGAAATCACAAGATGTAACACACGGTATTTCATGCCTAAGATTAACAGCAAAAGCAGCAGCGTGTCTCCCCAAATTCAAAGTAAACACAGTGTGCTAATGGGCAGTTTTTCCTCCATCACCAAATAATTGCAGGTTCCTTCTTACTAAAAACAGATTATTTTTATTTCCGTTAAGAAGACTATGATTAATTGCATGAAATTACACTTGTCTCTAATTGAATAGATTTCCTTCTTTCCTCTGCGTTAGAGGGATGATGTGTATTATTAAACAGTGGGGGAAAACCTAGACAAGGAAGGCTCCACCTTCGGGACTGAAGCTGGGCTGGCAGTAACTCCTACAGAATTGTGCCTGCCGGGTGGCAAGCTTCATTCCTTCCTTATAATGATGCGCAGCAAACAGAGCATCAGCACCTTACAGCCTGTCCCACCCCATCCTGGGCATCTTATAAACAAAAGACATTAATGTCTCACAGAGGCTGGACATTTAAGATCAGAGGTGGCTTGTCCCTGGCCCCATCCTGGTTCGTGGCTGGTGCCTTTCCTGCATGTCCTCTTGCGGAGGAAGGGATGAGGGGCTCTGTGGGGTCTTCTCTATATGGGCACTAACCCTATTCAAGAGGGCCACACCATCATGACCAAACACCTCCCAAAACACCCCTCCGTCTCTTTCTAACACCACTGTGTCAGGCAAGATTTTCAGCATATGAATTTAGAGGCATGCAATTCAGCCCACAGCGAACTGTCATCTGCGGGACTCCCACTGTGTGTGCTAAGCTGCTTCAGTCGTGTCTGACTCTTTGCGACCCCATGGACTGTAGCCTGCCAGGCTCCTTCCAGACAAGAATACGGGAGTGGGTTGCCATTTCCTCCTCCAGGGGGATCTTCCTGATCCAGGGATCAAACCCACATCTCTTACATCCCCTACATCTCCTGCATTGGCAGGTGAGTTCTTTACCATTAGCACCACCTGGGAAGCACATTGATACCTTCCTAATCTCACCTAAGAGGACACTAGCTGTCGAAAAATTTCCAGAAAAGAACAAAAGGAAAGCCTAGAGAAGTTGTTAGCATGTGCTGAGCGAGTGCTTTGTAAACACACATTCCTAAGACAGGGCTCTCACCATGCCACTGCTGTATGACGGTTGGGTCCTTGTCTGTGGGCATGGCAGAGTGTTGAGAAGCATCTACGCTCGATGCCAGGACACACATGCCCAGTTACGACCACCAGCAACATCTCCATACGGGGCCAAACATATCCTGGGGGCCAATCTGCCTCTGGCCGAGAACTGCAGCCCAAGATGACACCGCTCCTTCCTGCACCAAACCTAGAGGGCAGCGCACCCAGCCCTGCCAGTCATTCCTCACTCGTTCTGACCACCCACGTCCCCGCCAACCTCACAACTGTCTAGTATGACAACCACACTTTCCAGCTTCTCACAGCCAAACTAGGGCGAGGTTGATAGGATTTAAGCAGAAATTATGTGGGCCATCTCCTGGTCATCCAGAGAAGGGCAGGGGTGTCTTCTCTCATCCTGCCCCCAGCTTCCTGCAGGTGAGGCATGAACTCAAGGGAGAGGGCTGCCCAGACGGACACAAGATTGGAGCTGCCTGTTGAGGATGGTGGAGAAACCAGATAAAGGCAATTGGTTGGTTGACAGGCAGAGGCGTCGTACTAGCTCTGAGTCCAGAGAAATACATTTCTGTCTCCCTTAAACCGCAGTTAGCTTGGGGCCTTTGTTACAGCAACTGGCATTTGCAGCATAACTAAGTAAGGCCAAGCCTAACCGCTGTTGCAGGTGCCAAGTCAAGAAGGCGGCGGTAAGGACGTGGGGAGCTTTCTCTGCACCCTGGATGGAAAATGCTCCCTTTTCATCCCAAACTACTCCTAGGGGAAGAGCTGTGAGTAGGGGGCAAGGAGGGAGTCAGGGACCCGGACAGCTGGAGCAGGCAGATACACCCAGGACTGAGCCAGGAAGGCAGCATGAAGAGGTCCTTTCTGGGCTTAAGCTGAGGCTCACGCCTGGCAGGTGGGGCGAACTCAGGTGAGTTCGCCCCACAGCTCCTGTTCACATCAGAGAGTTTGTCACAGAAAGGGTAACCAGGATGTGCTTCTTCTGTGAGAAAACCTCCCTCGTCAGTGGGAAGTGGAGCTGGTGGCTGCCCACCTGCCCAGCCCACGGGTGAGGTGGGACCCAGTGGGGAGCGCAGGTTTGCTGGTCCTCTGAGGACACGGGTCCTGGAGGGGCTCCAGGGGGCCGAGCCCGGCATACAGGAAGCGTGTGTAGAGCCGCGGGGCCGGGGAGCTCCCCTGTGGGCAAGGACTATTCCTTGAGGGCGACAGTGAGGAGACCGTGGCCAAGGCCTCAGGTGCGGACGCCATCGAGCTCCGCGTGTCAGGGCTGTGGACACACCCAGGCCAGCACCCCCAGAAGCCCCCGAGAACATGGCCATCCCAGCAGCTCACCCCGACACTGTCCTCCCGTGGACAAGAGGGTGGCCTGGCCCAGCCGCTCTCCGTGACTCCACTTCCCCCACCATTCCAGTCAGGAGGGGACTGGGCGGTGTCCAGGGAGATGGGATCAAAACCCAAGATGCTTCTAGAAAGACATGCTCCTCTCTGGCACTGCTGGGAGCAACAGAAAACGGTCTGGCCACTCTTGGAAAATGGCTCAGCAGTTTCTTATAAAACTGACCATGCACTCTGCCTTCAGCCCAAGAGCCTAGCGATCGTGAGCTTGGGCGTTTATCCCAGAGAGACGAGCACTCCTGTTCACAGACTCAGACACAAAATCCTGCGTTCATAGCAGCTTAGTGTGTGATCACAGAGGCCTGGAAGCAGCCTGAATATCTTTTGAAGAGTGAGTGGTTAAATGGAATCTGGAACCATCCCCACGAATGAACGCCACATAGCTCTACGGACCCAAGGGCGGTGTGCTGAGTGACGAAGCCAGTGTCATACACGTGTGCACAAACGCCTGCAGAGGCTGGTGAATCCGAGCAAGGCCCCCACCCGGTGAGCTGGTCACTACTCTGGCACTGGGCTGTGGTGGCCTAAGATGCCACTGTCCAGGGCAGATGGGAGAGGAGAACATGGAACTCGGCGGTTTAGTCCCACAGCTCTCTGTGAGCCCATGGCTGTTTCAGAAGAAAACCCTTCTCAGACTCAGCCTTAGGAACCGGAAGAAAAGAAAGCTGACTCTCCAGGTATCTTTCCTGATAGGGAATCTATAGTTATCTTCCTTCAAATTTCTCACACAGTTTAAGCTGGATAGACGCTCTGCCTTAAGAAACCTGTGAATGAAAAATGTCAGCTGCCATCCCCGTAAACAAAGGACATCGCAGCCAGGCCACGGAGCTACCCCACCCTCCTCCACCCATCGAAGCTGCACCCTGAGGGGACTCAGGATGGGAAAGCAGACAGTAGCCCCAGACAGCCAAGGTACAGGTCAGAGCCGTGATTTCAGTAAGCCCAGACTCCTGCAACTTCCCCTACACAGAAAAGCGCTATATTCCTTAAGATGTCTGGTTTTCTTTAATTAACAGGAATCTTTTGATGTTCGGACTACCTGGTTTTTGATGCGAAAACTCCTATATACCCTGGTTCCTCCCTTGCCTCTTGGGACCAGTCCCTCGGAGTTATCTGAGCTGCTGTGTCCCGGGCTTAATTCAGCTTTGCCCACCAAATAAAACCTAACTCTTGACCTTTTTGGTTGCGCATTTTTTTTCCATCAGCAAAGCCTGTGAGGCATAAATAAAGGAAGAGTGAGTGTGGGTGTGGAGGAAGAAAGCAGGAAACAATGTACAGATGAATGACAATGAAACAGTGAAAGCAGTTTTGATATTTTCAGATCTTTAGTTAGAAAGTTAAAACTTGAAGGTCTTGTTCAACTAGAGCAGTTGGTCAAACTACTGGTATAAAGTAAATATAAACGCCATGCAGACATTGAGTTGTTTTGGGATTCATCATTGATATATCATTGTTTTGAGTAATTTCTCATCCTGTTACACTTTATGGGCAAAAGAAAGACTCACCCACTACACGATTAATCATTTTTTGCCACCTCTCTTGGGAAAATAAGATGAAATGACCAAATTAAAGTGTTAGTTGCTCAGTTGTGTCCGACTCTTTGCAATTCCAAGGACTGTAGCCCACCAGGCTCCTCTGTCCATGAAACTGTCCAGGCAAGAATACTGGAGTGGGTTGCCATTTCCTTCTCCAGGGGATCTCCTGCGGGGCAGATTCTTTACTGTCTGGGTCCTCAGGAGACCAAAACGACCAAACTGTGACTATTATACACTCTGCACAGACAGAGACATCGTACGTGTTCAAAACAAGCAGGACAAGACACGCTCACACGATTCCGACACAAACCTCCCACGGGTGTGGGGGCGGGGCGCCCCGGTGGCTGCTGGGGACACGGTGGGTGATAGTCCCCTGTGCCAGCCATCGTGAAGGCTGTCGCCGCCCTTGTTTGCAGTTGGAGGAGGCCATAAAGCTGTTGAAAGTGTTCCCTTCTGAAGTTGTCATCTGGTTCTTCATGGAAGTAGCTGTAAATTAGGGACAAGTTTGCAGGAGCAGGAAGGGGAGGCCAGGTGCTGTAACTTTTGAAACAATGACTTTTGGCCAAGTGTGCGTGGGAGGGGCGGGGATGGGACTGGGGTCTGGGGGGAACAGAGGATCCAGCAGGCACTGGTTCGGCTCCCTGCTGTCCTGAGCTCAGATCCTGGCTTATTCCAAAGCCTGGAAGTCAGCCTCACAGGGAAGGGGCTTTCTGGATGCTGCAAAGTCCTCATAGACTCATGAACCTTCACTTTTTTTTTTTTAGCTTTACCTCTGGTAGTTTGCAAACGTATATAGACTTGAAATGTATCCTGGAATCATTCTCTCTGATCATAGCCCAGCAGGGCCAGACACACATTAACATGGTTACAGATATACTGGCTGCTGAATAAACTTCTGAGCAAATGAAGTTTAACATAAACGTCTCATCTCCACACTAATTTCGGCTTCCCAGGTGGCGCAGTTGGTAAAGAAACTGCATGCCAATGCAGGACACACGAGAGATGCGGGTTCGATCCCTAGGTTATAGAAGATCCCCTGGAGAAGGAAACAGCAACCCACTCCAGTATTCTTGCCTGGAAAATTCATGGACAGAGAAGTCTTGCAAGCTACAGTAGTTTGTGGAGTTGCAAAGGGTCAGACGTGACTGAGCACACACACAGTTGAAAAACATCAGCTGGGGATTGCTGTACCATCAAATTCAAATTTCAATAGGAGTTCTCAGAAAAAGAACTAAAATGTGAAATACTAGAAGAACCATCACAATCATTTGAAATTACTTATTAGGATGAAGGGCTTCCCAGGTGGCTCAAGTAGTAAAGAATCTACCTGCCAAGAAAGATGCAGGCTTGATCCCTGGGTCGGTAAGATCTCCTGGAGGAGGGCATGGCAACCCACTCCAGTATTCTTGCCTGGAGAATCCCATGGATGGAGGAGCCTAGTGGACTACAGTTCATGGTGTCACAGAGAATCAGGCATGACTGAATGACTGAGCACACATGCACGCGGACATTAGATGAAACCTTTTGGGAAAAGGAGAGAGCCATGGCAGGGCGGGTTGGGGGGAGTTTATTTGGCATCAAATCTGTGGAAAAACTGCATCTTAAAAAGCTGAATTATGGCACTGATTTGAGGGCCCAAAGTATCCAACTGTCAGGAGAGAGCAGATGGGGAGACTGTAACCGTGACCACAGTTCACGGTGTACAGTTCGGTCAATCCCTTTATCCTTAACAGTGGGCACAGCGGATGTCAGAGCTCAGTTTTTTTCCTCCCCTGACTCCTCCCTATTCTGTGGTGTGACTCACGTCATGTGGTGACTCTAGGCTGACTTGAAAGGCTTTCTGGGACATCAATTCCCAGGACTCAATTTTCTCTATCAGATTGTTGCAAATAAATCTCATTTTGTATCTCAGCTTCTAACAGCAGGCAGAACGCATTCTTACGCCCCCACTTTCTAGTGCTGTATTTACTGCTGCAGCTGAGCCTGACTGGCTCCCATGAGACCCAGAAGATAGGACACCCTCCCCCTTCAGCTCCCAGAAACAACTGAGCAGTAAATCACCATCGTAATTGTCTGGATAGAGCCAGTCAGCTGGCTTAATGAGACGGGAAGGAGGCTGCTGGAGAAGAGGGATGACGTTTTAACAAGACAACTCACGTCCGGCTATAATTCATCCTTCACAACATGTTTAATTTTTCTGGGGCATTTTCAGAAGCAGCATCGCCATTTTGAAGATGCCAAACCCTGTGTGACCCTTTTTGGATCACTTCACTCAATCAACGGAAGCATGCAACACATTCTTTAAATGTTTGAAAATATAAGCTAGCAAAATGAAGTTTCTGCCTCCTTTTCTGCTGGTTCTGCAGCACTGGAGATTTAAAATATCCCCTTTGAAAAACCAGAATGCGCACAGCACTGCTTTCTCTTCTGCAAGGCTTGGCAAACTCCATCCTTTCATGTACAACTGTCTCCTTCCGATCAGGGAGGAGGGACAGCGCTTTCTCTGCTGTTTAATATGCTGTGTAGGTTTGTCACAGCTTTTCTTCCAAAGAGCAAGCATCTTTTAACTTCATGGCTATAGTCACCATCCACAGTGACTTTGAAACCCAAGAAAATAAAAATCTGTCACTGTTTCCATGCTTTCCTCCATCTATTTTCCATGAAATGATGGGACCAGATGCCATGATCTTTGTTTTTTGAATGTTGAGTTTTAAGCCAGCTTTTTCATTCTCTTTTTTACCTTCATCAAGAGGCTCTTTAGTTCCTCTTCTCTTTCTGCCATATACTCCCCACTCAATGGGCTTCCCTGGTGGCTCAGAAGGTAGTCTGCCTGCAGTGCAGGAGACCCGGGTTCGATCCCCGGGTCGGGAAGATCCCCTGGACGAGGGAAAGTCTACCCACTCCAGTATTCTGGCCTGGAGAATCCCATGGACGGAGGAGCCTGGCAGGCTACAGTGCACGGAGTCACAAAGAGTCAGACACGACTGAGCGACTTTAGTTTCAATGTCTACAGGGTGGCCAGCAAATTCTGGAAACATAGATAAGTACATGACTAATAGTTTATTAATTTTTGTGTCTAGACCTGGTGTCCACCTTGTGCCACCGCAGTGGACCTACAGCCCCAGCAGGGGAGGGGGCAGCAGGGCCAGACTGCTCTCTGTGTTATCACCCTGGACACCTGTGCAGTGGGGCTCCCCAGCCACCAACGCCCACGTGGATCTTGTAAATATGTTCATACATAATAAAGAGAGAATTGCCTCTACAACCAAGTAGCCTCCAGTCACAGAAAACACTTAGCAGGATAATTAGTAGCATTCATTACTCTCCCTGCCCCCCAGGCTCCCCAGAATGACTCACACTAAATCTTGAGTAACCCAAACCCTACTGCTCAACCTTCTGCTGTCTGTTTCCAGCCTGGATGCACCATCCCTTGCCTTAGATGGTCAGCAATGGCAAGATTGTGCTCGTGTTTAAAAACCACTGTGGTCTCTCTTGCACGGTGGCTTCAGTGTAACTGGACATCTTCTGTGTCCACTAAGAGTCCTGAAGGCAGGAGAGAGATAGACAGAGACAGAGTAACATAGAGAGAAACGCACACAGACCCCTTCTGTAACCTGGCCTCAGCATCCTGCTTGCTGTATTCTATTAGGAACAAGGAGCTGAAGCTGCCCCATTATTGAAGGGAAGGGTGTTAGACTTTATGTTCTGTTGGGAAGAGAGTCCGATAGTTTGAAGATATAGTTTAAAATCAGTATAGAAGTTTCGGGTCCTTGCACAAGATAGAATGCCAGGAGAGGCATCCCAAGGCTTTGCAGTGGCTTAAATGGCCTTCCCTTGTGGCTCAGCTGGTAAAGAATCCACCAGCAATGTGGGAGACCTGAGCTCCATCCCTGGGTTGGGAAGATCCCCTGGAGAAGGGAAAGGCTACCCACTCCAGTACTCTGGCCTGGAGACTTCCATGGACTGTATAGTCCATGGGGTGGCAAAGAGTTGGACATGACTGAGCAGCTTTCACTTTCACCTTCAGATGTGTTATCAAAACACAGGCCCCTTCAACCTTTCTCAGGATTTACAAGGACTAGGCTTCTCGTGTTATGTTCACACAGCGGCTGCTGCCTCCCCAGCCATCACATCTGTCCTCTAGGCAGGATGAGGGCAGAATGGTGTTTGACCATCCATCCACAATTCTCTGTCTGCCTGAGCAGGAAAGCAAAAGCTTTCTCATACACCATCCAGCCGAATTCCTCTTAGATTTAATTGCCTGAAATTGTATGACATGGTTGTCAGGAGCTCAGCTGAGCTGGGAGAGAGCACTGAACTACCAGGGGTTTAAAAGCAGCCAAGGAAGGTAACAAGGATCAACTGTGAAGCCTGTAATCACCCACTGCAATGGTACAAGCTCCCATCTCCACCCTCCATCCCCCAAGGAACGCTGTGCCCACCATTATGGGAGAGGGTGGGTCAGCTCAGATGTGGGGGTCCTACACTCCAGGGAGCCAGAGCAAAGGGACCGGATGGCGGAGGAGTCACCAGACTCCCTCAGCCTGGACCGCAGCTCCCCTTAGAGCCTGCAGTCTCCTGGGGAGGGTTCCTGCCCAAGGTCTCCTGGGGAAAGTCTTTCTAAAAGTCTTGTCAGGCCTGAGAAACTTCAGGCAGGTTTTAACCAGCGAGGGATTCTAGAGAAGCTGGGAGGCTGAGAGATTCTCTTCTAACCTTTATGATAAGAGAAGACAGCGGACTGGGTGGCATGTCGACAGGAAAGATCAACATTATCCGTCAAGCAGCATAAATTCCCAAAAGGAGACTTGATTTCATTTTAGTATGTGGATGCGTGACGATTCAATTGTGAATTTTAAACATTTTAATGTATATGTGTAATAGATATCCACAGAAAGAGAGTGGCAGAGAGAGAAAATGTGAATATAAGGAGAGAAAACAAAGGGGAAAAAATGGGGGAGGAGGAAATGAGAGGAATAATAGGGACAAAACCAAGAGGGCTCCCCTGAGGCCAGGAGGATGGGGGTGCAGTCAGGGACCCCAGGAGGATGGG